>VWPU01019009.1:0-181000 GCA_013398955.1 Callaeas wilsoni
AGCCCCGCGGCTGCAGCCGGCGCCGCCACGGGCAGCGTCCCCGGCGCGGAGAGCTCGCGGTCCCGCGGGCCGGCGCTCGGCGGCGGGGACACTTCGGGGGTCCGCGCGGGCCGGTCCCCTCCCCGCGCATGAGGCGGTGGAAGCAGCGGGCGGGAGAGGCGGAGAGGAGCGGCCGGAGCCGGGAATCGCCACGCCAGAGCCCCTAGGATGTCACCATTGTTCAGCTGGGTGGCCAAGGTAGGCGGCGCGGCGCCCGCCGCCCTTCGTGCTCGGGAAGGAAAGTCCAGCCTTAGGGCTTGCAAATGTTCGCGTGTAATTTCAAGGCAAGTCAGTCATCTCTGGGAAGGGAGCAGAGCCCTGCTGTATTGTTCAGCCAGGGAAAGGAGGAGCACTCAAAGTGACCAGTAAAGTCAACCTGCTGTCAGACATGGTTTGGGTATAGGGGCTAAAAGCGAAGCTGCAGGTCTGGTCGACTTGTTCTACGTTGCTGCGGATCTGCAAAAGGGGAGAACTGTAATTAAAACTGCTTAGAAGGCCTGGTCTTAGTGCCTATTGAAGTCTAACGCTACTTTTGCACTCTGGGGAATGTGTAACAGCGCTCCCACTGTTTGTTTTGGACTCTTTTTTCCCCTGGTTTTTATCATGCTCTGAATTTATGAAGAACAATAAGTTGGATTTTAGTGGGACACTTACATGTTCAGCTGTGACAATGCATGTGTCGTGCTGGCTTCATCTGTGTGTCTAGGGCTTCAGTAGGATTTTCCATTGTAACTGAAATTACATATGGATGCGAAGCGGTAAAGATGGTTAAAGATCTCTAGAATATAGTTTTTATCTGATGTTTAAAAAAATTCTAAAGTAACAGTCATTCTGAATTTAAAATGAGCTGCAAATGATATTCTATCTCGAGGCACAGTTTAACATGTAGAAGAGGACAAGTGTGTGAAACAGCTGTATGGCAGCCAAGAATTGTAGGTTCCTTGAATAAATTAGCTGGGAAAAAAAACTATATCTTGAAATTCAACAGACAGCATAGGCTGCTAGGCGGACCACATAAAACCTGATTCTCCCTTCTCTGTTGTTAGATGGTAAATGGTCAGTTGCTGAATTACTTCTGCATCTCTGTTCCTGAATATTTACCAGGTGAAATACCTACTCTCGGAAGATACTAAGAGGGAAGTACTTGATATGTGACTGTTGCCGTTGTTCAGACTCTCAGATAGACGGATTTGCTCTATTCTGTTTTGAAAGGAGACTGCTGAAATTTAGACACACCCTGGAAAATCTAAATGTATCCTTCTCTCTTTCCACTTGCCTTTTTTTCTCTGAGTGAAGACCTGTTAGATGGAGCACGTGTAGTTACCTCTCCTGTCACGGCTCAGGCTCTGTCTCATGCATAAGACCCAGTTTGCCGTGTTATCTGAAGGAATGATACCGGCTGATGCCCATGCCGACTCTTAAAAATGTGCCGGTCTCCTATACAGGTGGCTGCTGCCAAAGATGAGTGATGCCATTGAGTACATACTTCAAGGATGCCCCCAAGGGATGGCCCATTTCCTTCGCTCATTGTTCACTTGTCAGCTGGGCAAGGCAGCTGCTCGGAGAGGAGCTGGTCTCGGAGGAGGTCGGAACTTGTAGCACGCGGAGTTCACTGTGTTTTTAGAGAAACAAGCTCTTGCACAAACACACTTCTAACTGCTTTTAGGAGTGCTTTCTGGGCTTTCAAAACTACTTATTTCAATGCTGATTCTTCACAACTACTTAGTTTTGTTCTTTTGATGGCCATTAATTGTCAGCACTAATTTGAGAGGGAAAGCAAAGCAGTGTACTTAGAAATATAAAATGAGGCTTGTTAATAGAGAAAGCTTTTCTGCCTGCCAAAATCTGATCAGTAAAAATGCTGTGGGCTTTCAACACAAATGCAAGCCTTTCCAGTTTTTGTAAGATCGTGGCCCATTCCAGAACAGGGAAGGACTGTTGGATGGGGGAAGGAGGAAATTGCCCCCGTGACCCCCAATTTAAGTAGCATAAATGTTTAGTCTCACCGTGCAAGTCACCAGGCCTGCAGATAGTTACGTGTGAAGCAATTTACTCCCATGTGCTGTAAAATTAGTTTCCCTGGTGTTTGCATAAATATTACCTTTTAATAGATCTTCTTTACACGTTTTTGCATGCAGTTTTACCCAGCTTGTCTCTTACCTACACACAGACTCCTCAGGGCTGAGTTTTGCCGTGCTGCCAGGCTCAGCCATGAGGTCCATTCTGGGCTGGAGGATAAAGCCCTACTTGAGTCTTATGGGGATTGATGTTGCCCCCATTGGCCACGTGGATGCTGGCTAAACCCCTGAATGATGGCTCTGTGGGTAATGAATTCTAAAGTACTGACTTGTTTTAGTCTCCTAAAATTATTTAAATAAAAAAGGATAGTTATACCTGGTTTTGCTGCGTGGTTTGGTACAAAGTTAGACAACTGACTTAAGGGAAACCCTTGACTGAGCACCTAGAAGCACAGTCTCTTGGAAGTGTAAACTGTATTTGCACTGTTCTGAGTAGAAAATACAGTTGCTTTTGTAGATACACAAAGATTATTCATATTCAGTTTAGATCCCTGAAGTAACTGTTACTAAAAGTAATCATTGTGGGGTTGAAAAATGTCAAAGCTTTCAGTCTCAAAAAAAAGGATAGACATGCACAGTTTTAGTGGCACGTTATTAATTTGTTAGTAGGAGATAATACAGTGATAAGTGTTACACGTAATTTTATTTCTGTTCCTATAATATTTCATACAGCTTTAGTTTAAAAAAAGTCATCATAGTACTTTACAAATTGCTTAATTTTATAATGCAAGTTTCTATTCAGAAGCCAATAGACAGGAACCAGAATTAGAGAACTGATTGCTGAAGAAATAGAAACAGTTATTAGTGCAAGAAATTGTATAGAGAATTTTGAGTGAATGTGTCCTCAGATTCTCAGCTAGCTATGAAATTTATACAGTTTGTCTTTCTAGTTACAAAAAAGGTACTGTATATAATTTAATAGCTGTGTTAACTTCAACTTATTTTGTCTGAAGGATTATAAACCAAGGAACCAGTAAAGAAAATAACTAAGATAAAATGCAAAGCAAAGTTACACAATTTAATTCAAGGTTTCTTCTATAATGATTTTGCTGGTGGGGATCAATCCACCTTGAGCAGCTGCCTCCAACCCGCAGGACAGCAGGTGGGAAAGGGATGTTCCCAGTCCCCTCCTGAGGGGAACTGAGAGTGACAGAGTGTGTTGCTGAAGCCTGAGGAACCTCCACTTATGTTCCACCAGCACTGGCAGAAAAGGATGGGTTTATGGTGTAGCTGTCCCTAGCTGCATTGGCTAATCTTGGACCTTGAGTTGAGAAAGCTGATTGTTTGGATTCCTTCTCCTATGAAAATCAGATTTTAGGGTGTATTCACAATAGATTCTCTGAAATTCCCAACAGCAAAACAAGAAGTACGTTTTAGTTTGGTTTGGGTTCTTTTCAAGGATTTCTGAGTCAGAATGGCCTATGAGCTTTCCTCAGTTTGGGAAGCTCTCGAGCCATCAATAAAGAAAGTTTCTATCCTATTCAGTGCAGGAAGACATGGTTACTTGGCTTGTGCCATGAAACATTACTGAAGAAGTAATCATAATAATATTGGAAATGCCACTTAGATTTCTTGTAATCCTTTATATGCTTTATATGCTGTGTTAGAATTAATCTTACTGGTGTTTTGCCATCATTCCTACTATTTTCTATATAATAGAGTGCCTAGAAGACCTCTGGAGGAGCATGCATGGGAGTAACAATATACTTCTTAGTTTAGGTCAGAAGCTACAAATGAAATTAATTTGCCTTCTGCAAAGGAATGAAGAGGAATGAGAGACTGAAAATCAGGATGGCCAAGAAATCCCCTCCTTTTTTTTTTTTTTTCTCCTTTTAAAGAGCATTCTGAAAGGATGATCTTAGCTTTTTTGCTGGTCTGTTCTAGGATGTATCACACTCACTTGCGAGGATGTTTTGCACCAGTTTAGCTGACATGCCTCTTTCTTTTATTCCCCACAGCTTCCAGCAAAGTTGAGCATCTTTGGACATCTTTAATCCCTCAGTGAATGACTTAATTTTTAGCCAAACAAATCAAGTTTTGGTCTCTTCAGGAGCCCTCATAACCAGGCATTTTAACAGTGTCTAAAGCCAAAAAACTTACACATTTGTTAAACCTGTCTTACTTTTAAGCCCATCTTACTTATCATAAATTATTTAGGTAGGTGAGTACGTGGTGGTGGTATTCTATGGAGTGCAACTCTTGTTTGTGCTAGTGCATTTACTCCTGATAACCCTTATTGCAAAGGAATTTGAATACTTGCATACTGTATCAAGAATCAAGTAGTTAATAGAGAACTAGTGCCAGGGAAGAATTCGGAATCTCTGAGGAGAGAAGGCTCAAAAGCCATAGTTTTGCATGTGGAAGAATCTCCTTGAAGCCATTGATGCTGTGGGTAGGGCTGAAAGGACATTCTTCCATAGTTTTGCATGTGGAAGAATCTCCTTGAAGCCATTGATGCTGTGGGTAGGGCTGAAAGGACATTCTTCCATAGTTTTGCATGTGGAAGAATCTCCTTGAAGCCATTGATGCTGTGGGTAGGGCTGAAAGGACAGACCCTCGCTTGTCTCCCAGGCTGGATGCCAGCAATGTAGCAAAGAGAAAGTGCAGATTTCTGCCAGAGCTGTGTTTTGGTGCCCAAGTTTGCACAATGCCCTCGTCAGAGAACACTACGTTTCTGCTCAGTGTGATTCTCCAGGTCAGTTTATGTTGGGGTGAAATGTTGTGCCAATTGACAGCTTTCAGATAAATGCAGATTATCACAAAATACCAAGCAGTTCAAATGCACTGTTTTCTGTATGCCAGTCACTCCCCACCTTCCCCGGCGGGGGCCTGGGTGATGACTGAGGAATATGCGCTCAGCATTTGAAATGAAGTCAGTCCTGTGGTGAAACCCCTCAGTTACTCAGCAGTTAAGTTCCCTTTGGAACTATTTGCTTTTATTCTTCATCCTTCCATTTCTTCTTCTGCATGCCAGGCTCGAATTGCACCTGCTCTGCTTAGATGTTCCCCATTTGATGGGAGGGGGCTGGAATATAGTTGCTCACACAGCTTTTATGTGGCTGCTGCGCAGGTGTAGTACGGCAATATCCTCTGCATTTGTCAGGTACATTAGGGGTGCTTAGTAAGGAGTAGAACTTTCCACAGAGAAATTCTTGGCCATGTAGATTGCAGTTTAGCAAGGTTTTTCTCTTGAATCATTTATGCCTTTCTGAATTAATTTCTCATGAGTATCTTCTTTCAGGTTCATGTTGACCTTCAGATTTAACAAGCTAAGCCTGACAAGGTAGCTGAGCTTGCTCTTTTATACAGGTTCTGTCCTCTGCAATTCAAAACAAAACTTTTAGTCTCTAGTCAAACACTGTTTGCTTTTCTTTGCTGAAAGGCTGTCTGGAAGTTGGTGCTAGCTGTCTTCATGTGGTTAACATGTTCTGAGCCAACCAGTAGCAAAACTACTAGTAAATCCTGCAGGATCAGGAAAAACCCCAGGTCATATCAAAGATGGGTAATACAACTAAGGGTTTGTTTGGATTTTTTGCCATAAATACATATGTCTGTAGCACTGCAGTTAAACTTTATTTGCCTCACATTTGATGATTTAAAATACTGTTTCACATCATAGCCTTTCTTGAAAGGCTACTGTAATGAAGCAGTCTTTTATGTGTACTAGAGGTGTTCCTGAGAACATCAAAGCAGCAGTTCCACTCTGGGTCCCATAAATAGAAATATCCTTAGGGAAAAGTCAGGTAAAGAACCTCTTTACAGTTTGTAATTTCCCATCGTCCTGAATGTAGAAGCTGCAGCATTGCTGAGAAACCTCTGCTCTAAGGAGTTGTTGGAACTTTTTTACTGTGACATCTAATAAAAGCTTTAAAGACTTTAAGAAGCCTTTCAAACCATTTTATTTTAAATTTGAAGGAGCTGAGGTTGTGTATGGTGTAAACTTGAAGGAGCTGAGGTTGTGTATGGTGTAGAGGTTGACTAATTACTTAAGAAGTAAATCCTCAATGGAATTATTCAATTACTATTCAATTAATGGAATTACAGCTTGGCTTTTTTTTTTTTTTAAATTAGAAGCCTTTACAGCTCAACTGTTCAAGCTGAAATACTTATGGATGGCAGTGACTGAGAGGAAAAAAATTCTCAGCCTCTCTTTTGGTACTATTTTACCTATCAGTTAAGATATACAAAATATGTCAAGAGATGCTTACTAATTTGTATGGGGAGGTGAAGCAGCAGAGCTGGGAAAAGCAGCCAGAACTCAAAGAGCAGAAGCTGAGGCAAGGGAATGACTTTAGCTACTGTGTATTGGTTTTATCACTGAGTTAACTCTACTGAATTATATCGGAATTGTTTTCAGTTATTATTGCTTTTTAACCAAGTTACAGTAACAAATCATGGGATTCATTAATGCATAAATACAGAATTTTAATAGGAATGTTTTCACAGAATAAGCTGAGTTGGAAGGGACCCACTTGGCTGAAGTCCAACTTCCTGGCCTTGTACAAGACACCCCCAAGTGTCACACCACGTGCATTGTCCAAACACTTCTTGAACTCTGTCAGGCTTGATGCTGTGACCACTGCCCTGGGCAGCCTGTTCCAGTGCCCAACCACCCTCTGGGTGAAGAACGTTTTTTTAATATCCAGCCTAAACCTCCCTGACACAACTTCAGGCCATTCCTTCATGTTCTGTCACTGGTCACCACAGAGAAGAGATCAATATTTGCCCCTCCTCTTCCCCTCATGAGGAAGTTGTAGACCGCAGTGAGGTCTCCCCTCAGTCTTCTCTTCTTGAGGCTGAAATGACCAAGTGCCCTCAGCTGGCTTCCCCTTAAGGCCCTTCACCATCTTCATTGCACTCCTTTGGGCACTCTCTAACAGCTTTATATCCTTATTGTACTGTGACACCCAAAACTGCACACAGCACATGAGGTGAGGCCACCCCTGTGCAGAGCAGAGTGGGACAGTCCTGTCCCTTGCCCGGCTGGCAATGCTGTGCCTGATGCCCCCCAGGACACGGTTGGCCCTGCTGGCTGCCAGGGCACTGCTGACTCATGTTCAGCTTGGATCAACCAGGACCCCCAGGTCCCTTTCTGTGGCACTGCTTTCCAGCATCTCATTCCCCAGTCTGTAGATCCAGGGTTGCCCCATCTCAGGTGCAGAATCCAGCACTTTCCCTTGTTGAAATAACGTGGTTGGTGATTGCCCAGCCCACTAGTTTATCAAGGTCACTCTGCAGGGCCTCCCTGCCTTTGCAGGAGTCAACAGCTCCTCACAATTTTCTATCATCTGCAAACTTGCTTAATATCCCTTTTTTAAAGTAAAATCTTTCTGAAAAGCATGGTTTTCTTACTGAGAAGCAAGAGGGAGGTTCAGGCACCTTTACACTGTTTCAGTGGACTAGAACATAACAACAGGGTTTCTGCTGCCTCTTTTCTCTTGTGCCTTCAAGTTCCCAAAAGGCCAGACCAGTATTCCCGGATCAGTTGGCCACGTGCACAAAAGCTGCAGTTCTTAGCCTGGATGAAATCCCCTGTAGGTTGCATCCATGTTAGTTAGTGCCATACAGCAACATGTTGTTCAAGAGGAGCTGCTGGTGCTGCGGACAGGTTCTGTACCTCACTCTGGGAAGTGACTTTTGCTTTGAACTGGCCCTAATTTGGTGCTGTGAACCGAATGCCAGGTTGCAGTGAAATGTATCACAAAATGAAGGTTTAGTTCTGTTTAAATGGGTGAACACAGTTCTGGTGTTTTGAGACACCCCCACAATGTAGTCTGTCACACAGGAAGTGGAGTGGGAGAATCCACTCTCAAACACATTCCTGGTTCAAAATAAAATAGTGAAGTAGTCACACCAGATTGTACTTGAGAGTCCAGGTAGAGAAGCTGGACAAACAGCATACACATGGCTTTGGCTGTGTGGACACACTGTGGCACGGTGGATGGCCCTGATGGAGGGAGTAGGGACCCATCAGGGAATTTCTGTTTTATTGGGATGTTGACCTTTTGGCTAGTGCTTAGGGAAAATTTTGTGACTGAAGAGGTTATCTGGAATTTCTGTGCCCTAGGCTTCTGTCTGTTATTAACTGAAGCACTGTGAAGAGAGCGTAAAAATGTTTGTTGTCTTCCATTCTCAGGGCACTCTGTATGTAAGCACACATGTTGATGGTTACATTTTAAAACCAAACCAAACCAAAAATCATTAATGGCTGGAGTATCTGGAAGCGTCTTCCCAACTCAAAAGTTGCTGGCTTTGGACATGTGAATGTTTCTCTTTATACCTTTGCAGCACCATCACTATAATCAAAAGCATGTTTTTTTTCCAGGGGAAACCTTTGATATGCAGCTACCAAACAGGATTTTCAGGTATAGATGTTCTGTGAAATTGCAGGTTTGGGGAAAAGAGGCTGCTTATGCATAGTTGCACAGGCACACTCCCTGCTACTGAAAATGGCGAAGCTGAGCTAAACTAAACAGCCCCTCTTTTTTTCAATCAACCATTTTGGGGGATTTATGTGTTTATTTCAAGGAGCTCTGTAGCCAAATATCTTACTTTTACCAGACCTTAACAGTTGCCTTTCTGTATTTACTGAACTATTGGTCTGCTGCTGTAGTACCAATGAGGTGAGCTCACTGAAGCCGTTGTCATGGAAATTTGGATGGTTGGCACTAAATGTTTCATGCCGGTTTTGTTTCTGTGGAACTTTTTATAGCTCCTAATCTCCTCAAATGCAAGTAATGGAAAAGGAAATTTGTGGAAGTGCTTTGGAGTTTTAGACAATTATGTACAAGGGGCCTGTCTAAAACTGGTGCTAATTACCCAGAACCTGAACCAGTAATATGTGCTGGTATTTCAGATTTGGATATGTCCCATTGGAATATAACCTACAGAATTTATCATTATGTGAAAGCAATATTTCTGCTTGACATACAGTCATTGAAGGCTGATCTTTTAGACTAAAGCATATTTTTATGTGCAAACACAGTTCATGCAGCTGATACGGATTTGTTTATGAGGTATGGAATCATATAAAAATTATTTACTGTAGCTTGTTATAATTCTGTCAGCATTTTTTCTTCTGTTTTACAGCAGAGAAGGATGAAAACTGGTGAACTAACTGCTCTTTTAAGTGAAAGAGTAATCTTCCTGGGATGTTTAGTCATTACTTTCCCATCCTGTTCTCCTGTGAGTTGACTTGATGCAGCTGAAATCTGTTATGATATGACAAAGCAGCGAGTGTGCTCATCCACAAGCAAATCAGTTCACCAGGATTTTGTACCAGTCAGACAGAATGCTGGAAAAAGCTGATCAGCTTCTTTGCTCTGGTTCCCTTGGGGCCTTTATAAGTTTAACGTTCAAGTAAGATTCTTCCAATTAAAAACATCATCTGTCCCTGTGCCTCCCACCAGCAGCCCTAAGAAGAAGGGTTGTGTGGCTGTCTGTTTCCTCTGTAAGTCTGTCAACTCTGTTGTCAGAGTAAGAGATGGTGTTTTACTCTGCTGCAGGTAAAACTTGCACATCACGTCAATCAAAAGCATTCATAGGTTGACTTCCCCCCACTACCTTCCTCTCTTCAAAATAAATTTTGAGGAGAGGGAGATTTTGACATGCATTTGGATCAGCTGTCAAGAAGGTTGTATCAGAAATAACCTTAATTGTAATGAGGACACACATGGAGTTTTCCTCCCTTCTTGTTTGGAGTTGGATATTGATAAAAAGGACAGAAGAATTTCAGGCTTTTTTTGAAATTTGTATAGAAATTATATTCACTGTCTGTTTTGCTAACCCCTATTTTGCCAGTTGTACCAATTTTGATAACTGCCAGAAGCCTGAGAGCAAAGGAGACCTGGAGAGAGCCTGTATCCTATTGTACAAATGAAATTTAATGTGATTAATAATTATATTTTTTTAAAAAGTTAGTATCTAATTTCCTGGTTTAAGTTCTGTTATTGCCTTTTAGTTATAAAAGACAAATTCTCCCCCTGCCTGAAAAAAAAATCACACCAGAAAAGAACTCTTGTCCTGAAAGCTTTAAAATGCCATTCCTGTCTTTTCCCATTTATAGCTATCTAAGAATAGGCTTCCTTCTGTTCCCAACCCCATAGCCTCCAGCAAAGTCCCAGACCTGTCTCAACCCTGTGAAGGGAGCTGCTTGCAGTTCCATCTTGCACCTCTCCCAAAAAAACGATTTAATCTCTGTTGATAATGAATGAGCACAGATATTTCTAGTTACTGCTTTACAACAGGTATTGCCTCGATGTTCAGTACTCACCTTGTAAACAGGAACCCTGTAGGTATAACCAGCAACTACTTCTATGTCTTGAAATGCTGTTTTCATTTGTGAAATTGTGTGAAAAGAAACCTTTGAAACAAAATATGGAGAAGACAATACATCTGAAGATGTTAATACCTTATTTGAAATACCTTTTGACTTATTCCATAATTGTTCCTTTTAAGTTTCTGGTACGGAATGGAGGAGCTGATAAAGCTGTACAGGATGAAAAGAAATGGTTTTTATTGTAAGGACAGAAAGGACTGGGCAAATATGAATTAGTGAACACTATGTAATAAGCCCACCAGGTATATGGCAGAGTATACCTTTATTCTGCCCAAAAGCAGATTTTGTGGAAAATACCCCCTTCAGAGCCAGTCAGGTTCTGTTGCATTTGAAGGTATTCTAAAAGCACATGAAGACTTTGCCAACTGCAGTTTGCTTTTGGGTCATGCATTTTCATGGGGAAGGGTCCAAAAGTAAGAAGCAATCTAGGACATGGCAGTTTATTTATGGAGAGTAGCCGGCTTTTGTTGTACTTCAGGCTTCAAATAAGATACGTCTTAAAAGCATGTGTAAGAAACCCTTTAAGTGCGTCAGCAACATGATGAATCTCTCTTGGGGAGAAAGCACCATCACAAGACAGAACAGTCCAACTTCATTAGAACACTGAGGACAATTAAGTTCTATTTCTGAGCTTGTTTACAATACTCTCTGAACAGATTCTGCAAATATTGGTTTGGGTTTTTTTTTTTTTTCAAAAGGAAAGAAAACCTTTTTGTGCCTCTTCAGATTACATGGAGTGCTCTTGAACTCACGTGATTTTGCAAAAAGTGTACTCTTTTCTGTCTGACTGAGGACTTGTGAGGAATGTTCTTGAGCTGAGATTTGCCTGTAATATTAAAGGAATGTGATACTGTGAAAGTGGCATACAGTGCTCATGACATCAGTCTGCAGTACTTAAACCATCTTCTAGAGGTAGCACTTGATGTGTGTGGGAAGTTTAGTCTCTTTACAGCTTTTTATGATAATGTGTAAACTGTTAAGAGAATGTGTTGGCTACATGGAGCTCTACTCTTGGTGCTTGCTGTGTCAGAGTCATCTCAGACAATGCTAGTGGCATTCATCCACTCATCCAGGTCAAAAAGAACTAGAATTAAACAGATGGCTCTCTTCTGCCCCACACAGAATATCCTTTGAATTTTAGTGCAGATTCATCAGCTTCTTACATGCATCCCTGCAAAATTTGAGTCTTAACCTTATCACCCTCACTTATCCGTTTCTCTGTATAATGCCCATTCAAACCTTACTAAGGAAACCATGCCCACGAGCAGGCATGTGTATGGTTGTTCTTCCTTTCATGGGCCCATGGTGATACTCACGTGTTGAGCCCTTGCTTATCAAGGCTGAAACAACACCTCTGTCTTGCTTTTGCAGGTTTCACATCCCTTCCTAAGCAGCACACCTGCACTGTGGTTCGTCCTGCTAGCTGCTGCCCTGGCTACCCCTCCCAGCCCTCTGGTTGTGCTCCAACTTGTTCTCCTTTTCAAAAGACATCCGTGAGTTCCCTGGTGAAGTGAGATACCCAGTGCACCTTAGGTACTATGGAGAGAAATGTGCTAGACCAACGTGTGGCTGGTGAAGCTGCTAAGAGTGGCACAGTTTATAGCTGTGTTATGAGCAGTGAGGATACAGCAGCAAAATTTTGGATTATATGTGTTGAGGAGGGAAGTCATGGAGTAAAGGTGAATTGTCTCTCTATGCACTTGCCAGTCTTAAGTACTTAGGGAGCTGTTGGTAAGAAAGTCACTTTAGTTCTACCCTTGGTGCATTCTCTGTGCACAGAAAAACTGACAGGAGCTCACAAGGACAGTCGTCAGCCAGGGACTGGGAGAGCTGTAAACTTTGTTGTTCCCTGAATTAAATCTGGGTTTGGAAGTGGCTTTGTGGGAGGAATAAAAATCAAATCAAATCTGTTTATTAAGGATCAATGGGTAAAAAGGTTTTAAAACAAGAATTGAAGTTAATGACTGGAAAAAGTCAGGGAGGTGTAGGAGACAGTAGACCAGTCTCTAAGCAAGATAACAGAAGAACTAAACCCCTGAGAAGACACTTGAGATTAGACCTGAATATAAAAGGCCTTTCACTGAAATAGAAATTAACTGCAAAAGTTTCTAACTCTTTTCTACCTTGAATTTCTGCTAATGCCAGAGAATGAGGAAATTCTGTCTTGGTATTCCTACTTGGAACTTAGGTGGATGTGACCCCCAACATCTTGTCAAAGTTTGACGTTGTATCTAACTTGGAAGTTTGCCTTGCTTTATGTAGGAGACTGCACCATCCGAGGTCACTTCCAAATTAAAATATTCTGTGATTTTGAAAGGACAAATTGTGCAGTATCTCAATTTAAAAGAAGAAGAGTATCTGTAAAATATATTAATTACAATGCTTTTTGTTTAAAAATGCCAAACTTCAAATCCTATGACTGGAGAAAAGTGTTCGAGAAGTCAATTGACCACTACCGAGGTTTGAGGAGTGGTAAGGACAGGAAATGCTGATCTGCATTGATTTCTGGACAGCTATTTTGCCACCAGTGTGCTGAAAACAGACCAACTGCTTTTTATTACATATCAAACTACTGAAATAAAAACTTTTATGCAGTCTTTTTAAAAATGCAAGTAAATACTGTGCTGTGTTACCTTTTATATGTGTTGTATTTGTTAAAAAATTATTTTAATTTCTTCATTTTACTACTTTTAGAAAATATTCTGTGACTGTGAATAACTTATGAATGACAAAAATATTGCTACTGGTCCTGAAACAACTTGGTAGCTTCTCCTATGGTTAAATAGCTGTGTACCCTATCTTTTGTGTAGCAGTACTCTCTAGTAAAATAAAGAAAGAAAGATACTAAGAGCAAACAGTATTAGACTTCTTGACATATTTTATTGAGCCTGCTCTATTGATCAGGAAAAAAAGCAAGTAAAAGCGCTTAAAAATAGTTCAGATGTCCTCTCTCACTTGAGTAAGCTAGAAAAAGTCAATCAAAACATCTACTTGTTTCAAGAGCTTTGTGAAAGTTTTTTAAGGCTTTGTTCTGACTGGAGCAGTGTGAGACCTTCTGAGGTTCAGCCTATGAGTCTGACCTTAATGTTTTCCAGTCTCCAGCAGTTTCTGGAGTCTGTTGCATAAGACGAGTTCCTGTCAGCACAGGTCTCTTACGTTAAAGAAAACCACCTATGTCCTTGAAATCATTAAGCCAGTGCTTGAGCCCTTCGTTGACCTGAAGGCTTATGCAGAGACTGGTAGGTATAAACAGGGAGATTTATATTGCAGGTATAAACACTGCATAACATCTAGAATAATAAATTATCCCACTTTTTTCTTTTTTCACCTAGTCCTCCCAGCTGATGTGTTAGCAGTTCTTTTTCTGTGGCACATTTTTCTTTCTTAACTACTATGTAAAAAAGAAACGAGGAATCCTTTTTTTAGCCTGGTCTTACTTACTAAAAGTCAGCTGTTGCATTCAGCTGTTACTGGGCTCTTTCCATTAAAATAGTTTCTAGCTCTTTCTTACATCTACTGACGGGATAAAGACCTTGATCTCTTACATGCTTGTATGTAAACTTACAGGAGGACTGCTAGTTTCAAGGGGTAAAAATGGAATTGCAACTTATGTAAGGGGAAAGAGCCGTTCTTTGTTCTTCAGATGCAGCAAACCCGTGCATGCTTAAAAATTACTGCCTTTTGACATGATTTGGTGCATGGCATAGAAGCTGTAGCTATTTATCTTTTAACTGAGTAACATGCACTAGGAAGTCCTAGGTGTTGGTTTTATTTTGCTTGAACACCCACAAGTCGAGTCACAAGAATACTCAGCATTTCGGTTCCCTGCTTTGTCTCTGCAAAGTAAACATTCTCATTAAAGCAGAATTAATGTGGTATGCTTTAAAAAAACCCACAAGTCCAGTGTTATTTTTAATGGTTATAGATACGTGATCTTTTCCTGTATCTAATTCAGACACTCTAAACACAAAACCTTTTCCTAGTACATTTCAGTTGTGTCTTCTGTTCAGCAGGCTTGTTTGTCCTGAAGCAATGAGAAGGTAATGCTCTGTGTTTGGTAAAGGTTCATTGTTACTTACAAAATTTTGTGGGTTTAGGGAGATAATTTTAGGTCAGCAGCAATGGTTTTTCTGATTGCAGAAATAATCTTTATCCACTAATTATATATTTATATTAAGAAATAAGTCAGAAAACACTTAAGAATAGAAGTATGCTAGAAAAGAGAATTTGCATGGCAGGAAGAAATCCTACCTGTGTGCAACAGTCTTCCCCCACTGTCTTAGCAAGTTCAGATCAGTAGGCACAATTACCAATAGGTGTGTATAACAGCAGTTGGTGTCGATATCACGAAGGTGACACACGGTGGCACCTCAGGAGGTCATCTCGTTCAGCTCCCTGCTCAAAGCAGGGTCACCTAGAGCAGGCTGCTCAGCCCATGTCCAGCCAGAGTTTGCTTATCTACAAGGATGGAGACTCTGCAATCTCTCCGGGCAACCTATGCCAGCTTGTGGCCACCTTTGCAATAAAAAAAAGATTTTTTTTGTTAATGTTCAGAAAGAGCCCACAACTTTTAAAAGACTCCAAGCAACATTAACTCAATTCAGGAGCAACTTCATCCTTGCTGCTTTTTCATACAAATTGAAGAGCCATAAAACCTGATTCTGTTTATGTCTTAATTAATTTTTGGAGGTTTTCAAGAGATGTGGTTACTGATCACCCAGTGGCATGTGATGGATGCTGAGTACACAAGCATACTTCATGTTTGTGTACTCAGCATCCAGGTCTGTTTTCTCAGAGAGCCAGTGTCAGAGGATACAGAAGGCAAGTGGATTGTTCATTTTCAATACTTGCATAAAAAGTCTGGAGTGGTACAGGTAGATAAAAAGAGCACAAATCTTGATCAGGCAAAGAGCAGTTCCAGGAAAAAAGTATTTTGTTTTTTTTTTTTTTCATTTGTCATGGATCTTGTCTTTACTGATGAAAACAGATAAATGTTTAACATACATAAGGAAAGTGAGGTGGTAATTTGCTGCATCTGCTGCTGCTACATCAATTGCCTAATCAGAAGTAATAAAATTTTATTAGCAGGCTGCAAATTTTTTTAGGTCTGTGAGTGAGAACAGAAGAGTCAGTGTTTTTTAGTAAGTGTAGCACGGAAGCCAGCTGTTACTTATCAATGACATGATTCAAGCCCTAGCATGTGTGAAAATAAATAAATAAATACTCCCCTTGATTTTTCATCAACAGGCTTGCTGGGTCTCCTCAGACACAAAGTTTATTAACTACTGCAAAGTCCTTCTGTGTGATGGAGTGTCTTTCCCTAACCACTGTCTGTATGTAAAGTATAGCCACTATTGAATAGCTATTCCGTCAATGTCCAAGGTGTTTGATAACAAAAGCCATTGAAGAAGTTAAATTCAGTAACTGCGTAGATGTGCTGGATCCCTAATGCCTTGTCAGGGCTTTAGCTCAGCTGTAACCCTTGCAGCACCTGCACTGCTGGAAACTGCCCTTACAGTCACTGATGTGTGTGTTGCTGGGGGAGCTTAACTGTGGTTGAGACAGTGGCCCTCTTTGCCTGGGTGAGAGCTGACGTTTCTGGCTTTACCAAAGTGAGCAGAGTTCAGAAAACGCCTGAGTCCTTTGCTGTTGCCTCTGCAGCCTCAGCAAAAGCGGAGGTGGGATTGCTGCTCTCTGTGTATATCCTGGGCAACTCAGTAGTAAAATTGCCTATGGCTGGTGAGTCCCAACACTCCCACAAGAGTAAAACATGTTTATTAAAAATTGCTAAAGCAGTAGCAGCTTCAAATGCGGGTAGAATGAAGTTTTATGTTTTACTGTAATTCTGATATGTTATGCTGCCAAAAATTGTTTCTTTGAAGGAGTGTTGAGTAAATAAAACTGAGGTAGACCTTAAGCTCACTGTAGAGTAAATGCGTATTGTTTGAGGTACTAAAGGTTTGTTATACCCTAACTGTTCTTCTTGTGTATGATTAAGAAGTTAGGCACAAAGGTGCTTGAACCCAAGGCTCTCCAACTGGTTTGTGACAGAGAATGGACTTATGAATTCCTAACTCTGCTTTTCTTGCCCATTTTTTTCCTATTGTCTTTGCTGAATGATTAGCTGATGACTCATGCCTTGCACTGAAGGCTGAAGTAATGCTTCCTGAGTTCCTTATTTATTTTGTAATGTGTTACTTACTGTTTGAAATCCAGTAGCTATATGTGTGTGAATATCTATCTGTCTATCTATCTATATATCTATCCATATCTTTATCTTTGTTCCCTTGTCTATAAAAGGAAACCAACAAATCCTGTTGAGGTCTTTATGAGCACCCAGAATATTCATTCAATTTTCACTGTTCAAATTTTTTTTCCCTCAAAGTCCTTTGCTGTTTCCTCAATTGGTTTATGTACATTACTGCATTATGATTAAGCAATAGATAACCATAAAAAGTCTGAAAAAAACCAGAGGCCAGGTCTCCAAAATGTTCTCTAGTTTTAGGGATGCCTTTTCGCATGGGGGAGGTGGTTCTACTGGGCCGCTATTTTAGTCTGCTGCTCCGGGACTTCTTTCTTTATTATCTACAACCAAATGCTTGTAAGTAAAGCAAGTTCCAGTAGATGCTTGACAGGGTAAATTTGTTTTGTCAGGAAATTAGCACACTTTGCATGAATTTTTCTCAAAGTAACTTTGTTAAATAAAAAAGCTGGCAGAATTAGCAGTTGTAATCATAGATGGTGGCCTCACGTTTTTCACTACAGCAGGAGCAGCACAAACTGCAGAAGAACCTTAATCTCCTAGGTCAGTCAAAGCAGTGTGATATAACCAAGCATAGGCCTCGCAGCAGCTTAGCAGAGAGCATATGCATATGTCTGCCTTTTAACCATATCAGCAACTGAGACCGTTTACTGTCACTGAAAATGTGTCACATGGCAGTTTGGGTTCTAATTACAACATCTGTGATCTGTACCAGACTGCTGTCTCATACAGATGCCCTGCAAGTTAGACTCTATGTGAGGTAATATTATTTAAGTGTGCCATCTAGGACTGTAGAATAAAAATGAACATCTAAAATAATGAATATAATTCTTAAAAAATAAAGCTATTTACATTTTAAAACCCCCCACCAAACTGCTGTAACAATGTCATAAGCTATTATGAAGGGGAAAGCAAATTTGCAAGACTCATTAACCTACATGACATGAGTGTTTGAGTAAGAGAAGGGAGTAAAAAATAACAGAGATTAAATAACTACCAATTAGTTAGTCCATGCCTTCTTGTATGCTTTCTGAAATGCTTCTGTCTTTCATTTTGAGTTGGAATTTGTCACATTATACTGGTTGCTTTAGCAGCAAAAGTTTTACTGAAGATGAAGAGCACTGCAAGTGACAAAGCTCTTTTGACAAAGTGTTGATGATGGTGAACTCCTGGCAAGGAAACAAAGGAGAAATTCCTCTTCTCAGTGTTTAACTGCTATAACGTGTCTCTTGAATAAATACAAGATCACTTCAACTGGTCTTTTATTTTTGAAGCTAAATCAAAGTATCCATTCCAGGAAAATCACAAGAAGGAGCTTCTTAACTTTGCAATTTGTTTGTCATAAAGCACCAGATGCTAATGTGTATTTTTTTCCCCTCCTGTAGGTGCCTGAGATTATAAGCTCTATTCGACAAGCTGGAAAAATAGCCCGTCAAGAAGAGTTTCAGAATAATCTCTCAGATGTTGAAGACCCTTTTGCCAAAAAGTTTGAGGTGCTGTTCTGTGGACGGGTAACAGTAGCACATAAAAATGCACCTCCAGCACTCATAGATGAATGCATTGAGAAATTTAATCATGCCAGTTGTACAAAAAATTCAGATTTCAACTCATCATCCCAACAACATGAAACTGCCAATAACTTTGGAGGCTTCTCTTTCAGCAGCAAATTTCGGTCTGTATTCCAGCCCTTGGTCAGTGAAGAGGAGGAAAAAAGGCCAATTAGAAAATCTTTTTCTCAACCTGGGCTTCGTTCCTTTGCTTTTAAGAAGGATTTCCAGGAGGGAAGCCTTAGGAGTAACAGCTTTGTCAGGTCTTTTGAAGAAGATGCAATTTCACTGAACCTAAAAAGTCAGCTCATCTATGGACACAGTGTTGTGCAGCCAACTGACATTGCAGAAAACCGGACTATGTTGTTTACGGTAAAGCAAGATTTGCAGCTTCTGGTGGCGTTTTCGCATCTTGGAGTTTGGAGTGGCAATCACCAAAGCAGATGTTCTGACAGATGGCAGTTACTTCTTTGATAACTTAATTGCAATTAACGAAGCTTAACTTGAACTTGCCTATTTCTCTGGAGAGCATTACTTCTTAGTGCAAATTGGCTTACATATTCTAAATAAGTTTATAGTAAATAGTTTAAAACAGTACTACCTGAAACCTTGGGCTTCTAAAGAAAGCTTTGAGAAAGGTACTGCAAGTTAGTAGGTAGTTATGCAATTGCAAAATGGTATGTACACTTACGCTAACTAGTAACAGCAGAAGTAGATTTCCAGGTGAATGAATTACCTGTAACTAGAGCAGAAGGACCGTGACTGAGAGCTAGCAGACTTTGTCCTATGATAAGCAGTGTAATTACCGAAGGTGCTCCTGCTGCCAACATGTCTGTGTAATGATGGAGTAGTAGTGTAATAGCTTCCTACACTACTCCACACGAGCCCAGCTTTGGTGTGGCTAGCAATGCCCTTGCTTTGATAGGTGAGCAGCAAAACTGTTTTCCAAGAACTGAGAAGCAAGTAAGGAATGTGGTATTTGCTCCTCTTAAAATCCTCATGACAGATAAGCTGTGTAACATATTTTACATAGCTTGTGTCTTCTGAGCATAATACAAGCCTGGAGCTGATACTGCAAAAACTGCCTCTCCTAAGGTCATCTTGGATCTGTCAGTTGCTGTTGGGGCCGGGCGTTCTTAAGGCCAGTAATGGAGTGGAGTGTGTGCAATTATAGCAGGTTTTCTGAAGTGGGGAAAGACAGTCCTTAAGAAGGATTCCCACTGCATTATGTCTGTAAAAAGTATCAGGCAGAAGACATTGTAGTCAGCTATACCTGAATTAAAGCTTCTGTTTGGTTGTGGCAGGCTGACAAGAGAGTGGAAGAAGATGGAGGGATGTTTCTTCCCTAGTAAAAAGAAAGCCATGTTCACATTCTTCCCCTGAGCATGTATTTCACCTAGAAAATATAGCTACCCTTTTTAATAATAATGCCTAATTTTAAATAAGTCATGACTCCATTATTAATTCATGGCACATATTTTAGAAATAGAGAGATTATAGTTGGGCTGGGTAAGTCCTGATCCTCTTATGCCAGTGAGTGCATTTTTAATTTATATTAAATAGATGCAACAGTTCTCAAAGACACTTGCAACTTCAGCCTGAATATAATGTCAGTCACCTGCTGGCAGGCACATTTCTGAATTGTGAGGCTTTGGTGGCCTGGCTTTGTGTCTTGGGTTGCTTTTTGCCTGGGAAAATATTGTTTAGTATGCACAGCTGTATTCTTTTCCTATGCAGCTGGTCTAAATCCAGCTGAATATAAGGAAGTGAAGTAACTCTAGTTTGTCCCTTCAGTATCCACAAGCAGCAGCTCCTGGCAGAGCTGAGTTTGTTGGTTACCTGTCCCCCGTGTTCAGCAGGTTCTGAGTAAGGGAGTGCAGGCAGCATGTTCAGGTATCATCAGTTTGCGTGTGGCTACAAATGAAACGCTTGCTTACAAGTAACTTAATATCCAGAGGAAAAAGAAAGGTTGATATATTCTCAGTTAGTTACTTGGATTTTCCCCAGGACTGAAGCAAAGGTTGGTTGATGCATGAGGTGTGAAAAATATTCGGATTAGTTATCTGCCAGCTCTCCTCACCTGATTCAAAAAGTCCTGATTTTCATATATCTTCCTGAAGAACTGCTTTCCTAGCCAGTTTATTAGGATTTGGGGGTGGGAGGGGGTATTTTTAGGTTTTTCTCTTGTCTGTATGTTCGGGGAGAGGGGGAAGAGTCTCATTGGTTTGGGTTTTTTCTCCTTGTTCAGTTGACTTCAAATGATCATTATTGCCCAGGGGCCAAGTGTGAAACAATTATGTGGACCTGAGCAATAAGAAGGAGCCTCTTGCTGCAGGGAGGGGAAGGCAGCAGCAACCAGGAGGCTGCTGAGTAGGTTTTGAAAGGAATAGCCCCATGAACACATGCAAGGTCAGCCCCAGGGACAATACAAGGAAACCAGGAGGCATCTGGGGAAAACCATTGTGACTGGTTAAAGTGAAAGAAGAGGTGGAAGGTGAATGCACAGGACCATTTTTAGACATACAGAGGTGGCACATCTGACTTACCTATTCACACACAAGATTCGTCCCTTCCTCCTTTCTTGAGAAAAAGGGAATGAAGCATCTTGGTGCTGCTGATGTTTTTATGTGCATCTTTTGGGATTTGGTAGTGATCAAAGCAGGTTTCTCTAAGTCATACTCATGAGTGGATCCAAATTCCACCTGCCTTCCTAAAATCTGATATGACACTTGTTTTTAGCAGTCTCTGATATGCTAGAAAATATGAGGAATTTAAATTTTTCTGTTACTGCCTTACAAAGATGTTGCCAGAAGCTGAAAAAACGACAACAGTAGTTTCACCTTAAAAATGCCCTTTGCCCATCAGTACTTAATATCATCTTTTGACTGTACAAATGGCCTACAGATTAAATTATATTAGAAAATATACTCCAGTAAGTTCTTCTGCATAGTTTTTAAGTTAAGTGCTTTAAATTAAATGTTATGTGTGCCATCAATAAATAAACAAAACTCTGAAAAATTTTTAGGTGGAATACAGGAAGAGGCACACACTTGGATTTAAATTTTAGGGCAGTCTCATTAAGTAGCTTCTGTGACTGTGGTACATTCTAAGTCTGCAGAAAATAAGAAAAGGGAGTGTGAGTATATTTCTCTCAGTGCAAAGTAGGTTACTTGTGATACAACATTGCTCTCATCTGTTTAAACGCTATTTTCAGTCTCTTGTCTGGTTAAACCTCAGTGCCATAATGTGCAGAGCTCTCCATGTCAAATCAGTGTTGCTTCAGTATTCTTTCTGGTAGTAATGTGCTAATTGGTATAAATATACAGGTAGAAAAAAAAATTGAGATATATATTCAGGAAACATTCTTATAGTGCGACAAAAGGAAGTGTAATGTGACTTGTTAGCACCTTGCAATTTATTTTGCTCTCTTTAGATCGGCCAGTCTGAAGTTTACCTTATCAGTCCTGACACAAAAAAAGTTGCCATTGAGAAAAGCTTTAAAGAAATATCCTTTTGTTCTCAGGTAAGATTGTAGTGTATTCTTTTTCTCTTTTTTTATTGTTTAAATATTCTCTACCTGTGAATGCTCATGTAATCGTCTCTCCTTGCACTCCACATGGATTGTCTCAACAGCAGTTTCAGTGATTGCTACTGAAAAGCTGCTAATTTATCAGTAATTTTATAAGACCATCATTCTTCTTTCATGCTTTGCATTGTGATTTCTGAGATAAAGACTCACTTCTGTGTGCACTGGATGAATAATATTAGCTAAGAGGAGCACACTGGTCAGGAGCACACTCTTGTTTGAGATTGCAGTGAGCATGATTCATGGTTGTGCAAACCTTGGGATCTCTGAGCCATATTTTTCAAGAAGAGAGAATGAAAGGAGAAAAATGATATGTAAGAGTTATCTGAAAAATACTTTAAAAATATGTTCTTCTCAAGAATATAAGTTGCATGTCTTTAACTGAGGACAGTGCTCTGCCTTGCAGAGGTAGTATATGTGATGCACTGAGGGCAGACATATTCCAGAGCCTCCTCATTCTCTATTAATCTCTGTTCCTTGTGCCAGAATTTGCTTCTCTGTCCTTCTGCCTCTGGGTTTTTTGTGGGTTTTGTTTTCCATAAATTGCTTTGGTTTTTAATTTGATGACAATAGCTTTTATCACTAAACATACAGGCACATATTCTGAAAATTTCAGAGTAAAATACATTTTGAATAGAATTTATTAATCTCTGTGTCAGCTGTATGTGTCTTTTATACTTCATCCATTAAAAACAAAACAAAAAACCAAACAATATCTCACTTAATTGAAATTCAAAAGATTAATGAGGTAATAGGTTCTATAACAGGACAGAATTTTAAATGGCCAGATGTCTTTAATGTAGCTGTAACAGGACAGAATTTTAAATGGCCAGATGTCTTTAATGTAGCTGTAACAGGACAGAATTTTAAATGGCCAGATGTCTTTAATGTAGCTGTAACAGAGATAAGTGACCTATATGTAATGCTATTTTGTTCTTTTCTTCCTGAAAGAAATACAGGTACAAAACCTTAAAAACAGATATGACTGTTTCATTGCTGTTGTTTCTTTGCTAGGGAATTAGACATGTGGATCATTTTGGGTTCATCTGCAGAGAGTCTTCAGAAAATGGAGGCTTCCACTTTGTTTGCTATGTGTTTCAGTGTACAGATGAAGCTCTGGTAAGTGGAAGAAAAGAATAGCCAAATACAATATTAGGCCCTGAAAGTCTTCTATTGCTCCATGCTCTGTATTTTGCTGAATGTCTTCAAATCCTATTCTGCTCAGAAATACAAGTGTTTAAAAAATGTAACTAACATAGCAGTCTGCAAGAGACCTTGAGGGCAGAAGTTAAAATCTCCTTTAAAATCCACTAAATCTTCCTTTCATTTCACAAGCTAAGTTAGACCTTGTGCCTCTTTTTTTGGGGAGAGTTTTCTCCTAGGGCACCTGTTCTGAAAATCAGGACTACACTCCTGTGCTGTAAGACCAGTGCATCACAACTGCAGTAAGCTTTTTTATCATAGACAAGAAAAGGGTTTGAGATAGAGGGTAGCATCTTTTATTAGACCAAAGTAATAAAATTGGGTGGCCTGGAAGAGACATGAGTTCATGATGAGTTTCATCATGGTTGTGTGTTTGTGCACAGAACTGACATGGGAACAGCTTGTCTTTTTAATCATAAGCACATTCCCAAGCAAGGGACAGTATCCTTCTAAAAGACTGTTGTATTTGTGTTAAGGAAAACAGTGGAAGAGTAAAATTATGTTCTTTTGCATGCCATTCTTTTCAGGTTGATGAAATCATGATGACATTGAAGCAGGCTTTCACTGTGGCTGCTGTGCAACAAACTTCCAAGGCACAGCCCCAGCTCTGTGAAGGGTGTCCTATGCAAAGTTTGCATAAACTCTGCGAAAAGATAGAAGGTGAGGTTTAAAGAACTTTCTGGTTGAATTTTTTTTCTGACAGTTTCATTGGGGGGCCGTCTTGTATGTAAAATCTTACGGAAATTAATGCTTAAAAAGAGCTTGGGACTTGAGGTGGAAAGTTGAAAGCCAGTACTTTTATTTAGAGGACTGTAGTGTCAGATTTTCTGTAAAGTAATAAGAATTTTCTAACAAGAGTGAAGCTCTTTTATTGCATTTTAGTTGAACTTTTGGAAACTATTGACAAGTGTAAACATTAGTGAGTTGCAGCTTGTTTGGCTCTATTAGCCCTATAAATGCAGAAGATTGTAGATAAGGAATCTCTGAAGGGTAGATGCTGCAATAGCTGTGACCTGCTGTCCTATTGAATCCACTTAGAAACTGGCATTATGCTATCAATAAGCAGGAACTGAACAGTGTGCTTTTAATATGTCTCTTTGTGGTGTTGATCTGTGCTCCTTCATGAAAATGCAGAAATTAGAATTGTAGTTGTCCAGAACAGAAGTTCAAGACATAAAAACCTCTTTATGTTTCAGCAAATTTCACAGTTAGATTTTGTTCATTTAAGTGATGTTTGGGGTGAATAACAGACAACAGCAGCTTGTCAGATCACGTGGCAGTGGCTTGTTGGTCTAAAACCTGCCTAGTATTAATTTGATGAAGCTGGAGAACTTCCAAAACTACTTTCACTCTATTTTGGTTTTCAGCTAGCTGTGATTTTTGGGAAGTTTCTTAAAGGCAAATGATCCTTAATGCCTTCAATCATGCCATCTGGTTAATCGTATCGTCTGCTTCTGAAGGAGATATTCTGTGATCAGAAACTGAAGTGCACAGTACTGTTGCTGGTTTGCTGTTTTTCCACAGAAAATAGAGGAAAGGAATTTAATCCAGAATGAGAACAGAAAAAATAATCTGAATGAAAGGGTAGTCTGCTTTAGACTCTCAAAAAATGTTTTCATCAAGAGGCAAAGTAAGAACTTCACTAACATGCAATAAATTTACTCGTTTTCAGAAGGGCTCATAGCATAGAAATTTGAGAAAATGAAAGGGAATTATACAATAAACAAAATCCAAGCAGCACTGCACAAAACATCAGCAAAACAGTCTGCTAAAATGCAGTAGATTGTGGTTTTATTTTATCTTGTGTGATAATGGAATCTTCAGCTAAGAGTATAATCCTGGTCTGTGCTCAGTAAATCTCCTCATTGCAGAGTTCATGTCCCTCGTTTTAAAGACATGAGTTTAGTAGTAGCTTTAAATTAACCTAGAGTTCTTTCTAATGCCCTGTTATGAAATCGTGGAGTGAGCTCAAATAATTGACTGCCTTTGGTTTAAATTCTGAGCATATTTATGTGATTGATTAATTCTGAAAAATTGGACCCCGTAATTTGTTCTTCTTTGATCCTCTTGGTAGGGTTGCACCCTTCTAAGACTAAACTAGAACTACAAAAGCATCTAACCACACTAAGTAACCAGGAACAGGCCTCTATTTTTGAAGAGGTTCAGGTAAGCTTTGTTTCCTACAAGATTTTAAAGCAATTGGTGTTTTTTGCTAACATCTGTGTAAAACACAGAAGTTATTTTCATTTTTTGTGAATGATTCATTATTTTTACTTAATACTGTTAACCAGCTTGTACTTTAATTTCAATTGTTTTTCTAGAGCTGTTAGAAACTTACCTTTGATGAAAATGACTGTTTTACTCATTTTTCTTCCCCCAATACTCCTTGCTTTCCAGGAAGGTGTTGCCTTCTCACTGAGTAAAACTGAACACATTTTTTATGGATGAAGGCAGTAACTTGTGCTGTGAAGCCATTCAAACTGTTACTTTGACCAAAACAAATTACTGTAACATTCCCATATCAGAAAATTTCTTGCCTAAAATTTATCCTAGATCTTAATTCTTGTCAAACTAACTAAAGAAGTTAAACTTTCTATCTTCTTAATTAAATCTGTTTTAGGACAGAGGAAAGCATAGTTGGATTTAAAACAGATGATGTGCATTGTAGGAAATGTCACACTGGGATTGACACACTGTTGAAAATTTTAAAATTTCAGACTTTTAAAAAAGTCATGTTTCCTTCCTCTCTTGAGTCATTTCAGTTTCTTTGTGTGTTTCCATGTGGCTTTTTATCACTCAATACCAAATTTGGAAGTTACTCCTTGGAACTAATTCCATGAGCTAAGTAATTTCTTAGCATACAGCAGCTAGCAGCACTGGTGCCTTTTAGTGTTCTGCACACAGTCTAAAGCTTCTAATAGTCACAGGAAACTTAAGTGCTTCTGGTGAGGGTCTACAAATGATTAACTTGGTAAAACCAAGGGTAAAGTACAAATCTCCTGCCCATCTTTCTCAGCTTTTTCAGTTGGACAGCCTGGAATATTGCATTCTTGCAGATCCAGGTATTGTTACCATGATTCGCATTTTTAGGTAACTGTCTTCCTGTGGTACTTTTATTAATCTAATGTGCTACTTTGGCATTAATTCATACTGTATCCTCTGCATTATATCAATAGGCTTAAAACAGCATATGTTTTTCAAAAGTTAAGTTTCTGAGATTAAATTCTTTAATAAATTGTTTTAAAATCTTCTCTCACAATAATGCAGATCTAAATAAAATGCATCACAGATAAATATGTTCACCTTGTGCACTAATTTATAAAAAACCTATATCATTTCCCAAAAACTAAATGTCCCATGTGAAGGATTTCTAGGAGAAGCTTTGTGAATCCTATCTCTAGGACAGTACTCCACGTGTGCTACAAACTCAGAACTACACTGGTTCAGTTTTCTTTATATCAAAAGAAAATCGGCAAGAATATTTTTAAAGCCTGTATTTGCTTGTGGCAGTTTGATATCTGTACAGTTGTCCTTTGTCTTTCATGTAAATTCTGTCACGTATGAAGTGGGGTCGTGCGTTTTTGTGGCTGTGTTGGTGCTTTGCCTGGGACACTGGTGTCCTCTGGTGGACTGGAGTAGTAGCATTAGCAAACTAAACTTGTTCCTACGTTGAGGGTTTATTACAGTGACAAATGAAAAGGGTAAATATTTGCTAACTGTTGCACAAACGTATAATTACTGTGCTTGTGGTGTTTTCAATTACAGAAATTAAGACCACGAAATGAACAGAAAGAGAATGAGCTGGTTATCTCTCTTTTGAGAAACATGTATGAAATAAAACAGAAGGACCATGTTCATGTTGGAGAAGCAAAACAGGTAAGTAATCATTCGATTTTAGTTCATGTAAGAAGAAGCCAGGAAAAAATTTTCCATTCAATTTTTATGTCTTTCCAAACGCAAATTTCCGTCACTGGCAATTTGAAACTTCCATGTGTAAGCAGTGGTGGATACTGGGTTTGCTTATGATTCATAAACTAGCGTCATGTGCCAAAACAGGTATCTCAGATTTTGAGGTCCCTGGTACAGTCTGATTTCAGGCCTAGGTGACAGAGATGCGAACAATGCAGACTACTAATTTGTTTTCTTGTTCTCACTGCAATGAAAATTCAATGTATGTGAGAGAATATATAATGAATTTGTGATTGCTCTCAGCTGATCTGTGGCATTTGCCATCCCGCTGTCAGTGTTGAGTCAGTGTAATGACAACACATTGGATTTGATCATTGATAAAGCCTATCACATTTACTCAAGACTGAAAGTTATTTCTTGTGTGCAAACGAGCATTTGAAGTGGCCTTGCGATGAGGGGAATTGCTGCAGAAACAGCAGCAGAGACTCTCATCCATGTCCAAAGTGATAAGCTACCTTTTATTCTCCATCAGGTTCCATCAAAGCTGTTTAACTGGCTATTTATACAGCACAGTTAAGGTTCTTCCAAAGGGATTAGTGATTTTGGATGCCTTGGTTTGTGACTAGCTACTTTGAGACAGCTCAAGGAAGTTAGTATTTAAAAAAGGGTCCCATCCATTCTCTGGACACTTTCAGTTCCAATTATTTAGACCCTTTTAAAAGTCTTGACTGGCCCTCGACCATTGGTTGGTAATTGCATTGTTATGATTGCTGTCGGTCATTTGTGATATAAACTAGCAAATGAATATATGGAGAGTAATTAGACCCATGAAGAAATTAGGAAAGTAGCAGCAAATCTTCATTTACTGTATTTTCACTTTGTTAATCTCTTCTATTTTTATGGCTTACTAGCTAATTATTGACCTCCCTGAGTAAACAGATAGAAAATTGCATATTTCATTCTCTGATTTATTGTCTTGGGCATTTCACCAGAAATATGCTTTTAAGAAAAAAGCATTTCAGTTGTGGCATAAGAGGAGGAAATATTGCCTGAGGTCCTCTATCATCCTACCTGAAATACTTTTATTTGGTGTAATGCTAGCTGATGGTCAAATAGTTGTCAGTCACAAACATCTTGGAAATAGGGATATACAAAGTGAGATAAGATCCTAGTATGTCTGCAGTGAGTTGAAAATTTATAAGGCCTGCTGCAATCTTTTTGCTCAGTTCCTGAAACCAAATTGGTTAATCTGACACTTGCAAAGATGCCAGTGTTCTAAGAAGAGAGCTGACTTCCCTGCAGTCCATCTTTTGTCTCAGCATAACATTTTATATTTACTCTGATAATTTGTCTCCAGACCTGTGTAACAGCAGTTACCTCAGAACACATACTCTGTTGTTTGTCTCAGCAATCATTAACCCATGACACCCTGATGTCCCTGTTCTTCTATTCTGCATATTCACTTGCACGCTTTTCATTGCCTTTTTTTAAAAGATATATTTAGATCAGGGGAGGAAAAAAGATGAAATATGATACTAGTACATGGATCTTGGTTAACAAAAACTCTTCAAAATAAGTGTCTTTTCATAAGAATGTAATAGCAAGCAGCATCTGATTTACTTTGGAGAATAAGATGAGGGTAGGTGTAGTGTTTTAGGAATGGTACTCCCCCATTCAGTGCCTCCACCAAGACTCTCCAAGCCAGGCACCTACTGTGGTGGGATGGAGAAGACTATTGAAGGCACAGAAGGCAAAGCTCACAGGTTGAGATAAGAACAATTTACTGGAAACAGCAATGAGGTAAAAAAATGACCAGTAATAACAACAGTACTAGTCACAGAGGGTACAAGAAAAGAAATTATTCACACAGAATCCACCCCCCACTAACAGACAGTACCGGAAGGCTCACTCCTGACACGTTTTTTCGACTGGAAGGAGTCCCTTCTCCCTGAAAGAGAGAAGTTTTCCCCGTACCTCCAGCAATGACAGACAGTATAAAATATCTTTCAGATCGTGGCCATGTCCCCTCTTGGCTACTGCAAAAATTAACCTTGTCCTAGCATAACCAGGACAGAAGGTAAAAAGAAAATACAGGAGCCTGTAACTGGAAATAGGATGCTTTAAAATTGCATCTGGGCAGGACAATTTGGTGATGGTTATAATAAGTCATTCAGCTGCCCATGTGCTAGTAATTGTACAGATCAAGCACTATGGTGCCTGTCAGCTTCAAGATGAAACCCCCAAAACAGCATTGGAAACTGAGCTCTGGTTTCTACTGCAGATGTTGGGTTTGGATGGTAATATTTGCATCATAGTATAATTTTACTGTTTGCTACATTAGTCTTCACCAGCACTAAAAGTGGACTGAAACATTTATTTAAGAAGCAAAACTCTCAATTGACTGTTAGCTTTAAGGTGGAAATGTTTCTACTGGTGAAATATGTAGAAGAGTTAGATCATTACACATCTTCCTGGCCCTTAGAAAGACCCATTTTACTATAATGGAGAAAGCTGAGAGTTCCTGTTAATGATGAGATTTTGATTAATTTCTTGGTTGAAGAAAAGGAAATCCATCAGAAATCTCTAATCTGTTACACTTATACATTTAGAATTTGTATCATTCTACACTGACATTAAACAAAATTTGTCAACAGAGCCGTAAATCCCTATCAAAACAGCAATTCTTCTGAAGCATGCTAGTTCACTCAACATGTTTCCTGTAAGAGATTTCCTGTCCTTATTTTAGGATAGTTTGTTAAACTTCAGTACAAATATCACTAGACAAAAAGGCGGGACAAGCTGAGGACACCAGGAAAAGCGATTGATTCGGGTTATGGAAGTCTTCAAACTGTTGACTGAGATTTTCTCCATGCTGGTGATTATTTCGCATTTCTGTTTTAAAACATTTGCAGGCTTCACAACCTCCTGCTGAGAATGCTGTTAATGAAGTGTCCAGCAGTGCTCCAAGATTCAGATTAGACATGTTAAAGAACAAAGCAAAAAGGTCTCTTACAGAATCTTTTGAAAGTATTTTATCACGTGTAAGTATCTTCGTGTTTATTGTCTTTGAACATAATGTCATTGTTTTGTTTATTTGAGAGATAGAAAAGTCTTATTTGTTACCATTCCAGGCTGTAGCCCAAAGGTTATTAAAGTCACAGTGACAAAAATATTTGAGTGTACATTTCAGAAGACAAAAATGCAGGGCTTTGGTAGAGAGATTATCAAGTGAAGTGAACTAATTCTTAGATAAGAAAGTGTGTATATAGGCATTTCAAAAAATTAATATGAAGTTGAACATGAGGAGTTATGAAAAGCAACAATTGTTTTATTTCTCTTTTGGATTTAGAAGATTAAAACAGTAATTATAATTGTTCACTTCTCTTTATGAAGAAGGAAACTATTAAGGAACTGACTAAGTATTTCTAATGAGATGTGTTTATTAGTGACAGAATTGATGAATAGTGGGATAGCTGAACTTTTAAATCCTATAGATTATTTGAAGGTGAGGAATGTAAAGAATGGCACTAAGAACATGAAGGCATTTATGCAATATTACATCTGGTAAAATTCTCTGTAGACAGTGTCTGGAAATACTGATTAGTGGAAAAAACTTGAGCTTCTATGTGATAGTGATTCTTTTCCAACCTAGTTAATTCTGTGATTCTGTGAAAATGTTTATCATGAACAGATTGCTGAAATTAGCTACTGAAAGTAAACAGCAGCAGTTCGAAATGAAATCAGATGTCAGGTTTAATTACAATTTAAACCTATGGAGTGTCTTCTCCTTCAAATATACTGCATTTTGCACCTCATGAGAAAAGTCTGAAGAAAATAGTAGGAGGCTTGGAAAGACTTCTGCTTGAGAAAGGATTAAAAAAATCAGACCTTCTCCTTTAAAACAAAAGAGTTGTGACAGAATGCCAAACAACAAATATTCAGGAACAGAAATTGGACATTCTCATTTGGAGTCAGCAAAAAGTTACATTGAGGGAATATCTAGTACAATTTATTGTAGACAAGCAACTTGTAGTGACTAAACTAGATTTTCAAAGCTGGTTTCAAACATCGTATGTAACCTGTTTTCTTAAGACAAATCGTAGCAAAAGCATGGTTTTCCTGTTACAATTACACATATAGAGATGATTTTTAGTTTCATATCTCCCCCTGTTACTTCCCAGACAGCATTTCTAGAATTCACCCCTATAAAATCCTGCTGTGGCTGTGCTTGGGGTATGAAACATAATGTTAGTGTTGCTACATTAAGTGTAGTATTGTTCTAACTTTTTCATTTTGTCCTGACTGGTATAAGCTGCCTTCACATAAGCACAGCTCTACATTGGTTGCATTTTCACTGTCATTGCTGTTTTGATGGTAATTCTTGATTTTGATCAGATCTGAAGCCAGAAGTTTTGGCTGAACTTCAAAGAGAGATAGTCACTGTTGTGAATAATGACAACATTTTATATTTTACCTGGAATAAAACTTCAAAGAGAACATGAGCTTTAACTTCAGAACGTTAAAAAATGATATGATTTAAGGTTAGGAAGATACAAGTTTCATAATTGTGTTAGCACGTAAGAATTCATCAGTAGGTTTCTTGATATTTTTCTTGGTTACACAAAAACATTAGTCAAACAAATCATACAAAAATCTTGTTGACAGTTTCTACAGAAGTATTTATGCTTTCTGATTTGTAGGCACTGAAGTGATAATACCAGAAATTATGTTTTCCTGCGTATTAAATTTATATAGGTTTAGTCCTTTGTAAAAGACATCCTTTTCATTTCTCTGTATCTTTGTAAGTACCTATTACAGAACGTACTTTAACAGTAGTTATAGTATATGTGAAGTATGTAATTATGTACCTATCATGGAAAGCACATCGTTGCCCATGAGAATTCCTTAATTCTACAGGATCCTTCAAGCTGACAGAGACTATCCTGAATGAAGCTTCTGTTTCCCATAGGGAACAAGGGTCTTTTTAGTCATTTCAGGAAATTAAGTCTGATAACGTCTGTGAAAGTTACAGATCCCAACTGTGCTACCCAAATCTCTTCGGTGTGCCCCATATATCATAACCTTACCTGCTGGTGTGCATTTTCTCTACAGGGCAGTAAAGCCAGAGGTCCACTGGACAGTTCTGGTTCTGTGGAATTGGACAGCTCTATGTCCAGTACCTTAAGCAGCACAAATAAAGTAAGTAAAGCCTGGGATAATTGTACATATTAAGACACTCCAAAAAATATTCCCTGAAACAACTAATCAAGTATGAAATACGGTCAGATGTGAAATGTTTGAAGTTGCTTTCAAGCTTTCAGTTCTGTTCCCTGTGTTATAAACCAGAGAAGTGCTATTGAATTAGAAATGCCTTGTACTGTATATAACATATATTTTCTATGAATGTGTGAGTATATGTGAAATAAAATATTATATAACATCATCTGAATTTTACAACAGTGTGCAGCAAAACAAATGTTATAATGACCATGCTGCCGATCCTAATCTGACTGGGTTTAGCCCTGAAAGTCCATACCATGAATGCAGGACTGTATTCATAAGAAACATAAAACTAAAACAAGAAGTAGAGTAACTTCCCTCTTTGTGTGGTTAGAAAGCTTTTAGTCTGTATAAAACAATAGAAACAAACAGCATGGAAGAAGCCAGTCTTCTTCCCTAGAGACAGCATAGCACTCTGCAGGTTTAGATATACAGCTATTGATTCTGCTGTAATGCCTGCTCACCTGCAGACTCCTGACTTCATGTAAACAAAGGTCTGCTCTTTCTGCTTATGTTTTTGAAAGAGTGGCTGATTCTGCAGGAAACACACAAGGTGAGGAATAAGGAAGATGCATGGCTTGGGATTAAAACAGGCATCTAGTCATAGCGAAAGTTCTTTGTGTGAATCTGCAGGTAGACAAGAGGAATATTATATGATTAGATGGGGTGCTAAAGATGCAGCACTCTGCAATGCCACCCTTTTCACTGTTAGCCAAACCTCACCCTTTTGTTCTTACCCTCTGTCTTCTGAGTAGTATTCAGCATACTATAAAATGCAGTTACTCTCAAAATTACTCAAAATTTTCTCTGCAAAATAAAGACTCTGCTTTGTTGGCCTAGGGGATGAATAACAAGGACATAAAACATCAAACATCTTCGAGCTAGTTTGATAAAAAGGTGTGTGAAGCAGGTGTCTGTGGGATGTGAATGATGACACGGTACTGCAATCTCAAAGATGGATTCTAAGCCCACATATTGATAACCTTATTTCTTGCACTGCTAGGAACCACCGTCGTGTGAAAAGGAGAAAGACAGACTTTCTATGCTTCCTGCAGAAAACGCTCTCAAGACCAGTGGATCAGTGGGTGATCTCTGCAGTGACACAGAGGATTCCTCTCTGGAGCAGGCTGTTATGTTGCCTCAGCAGAGCTTTCGGAGGCGAGCAAACACGCTCAGTCACTTACCGACGGAGAGCCAGGAGTCTCTGGGACCTGTGGAAACATCGCCATCTGTTCCTCAGAGGAAACTTATGAGGTATCACTCAGTGAGCACAGAGACTCCTCACAAAAGAAAGTAAGCCTTATTAAAAGCAGGCTATGATTTTGTTTGTTGAGGGCATATTTGGGGATGATAATTGCATACCAGGTATGTCCTCTTAATGGATTAGAGATGTGTCGCAGCAGTGTGTCACTCCTTGGAGGTTTGTAGGTATTCTCTCTAAAAACAACTTTAGCCCTGCCCTGTGTGTTTCATAGGGGAGAGAAGAAATTAGATGTGTAGTTCCACAGTAAACGTCACAAAACTACTTGATTCAGTTATATTTGTCCAAGCAGTCATTTTTGTTGTTTTGATCTGTGAGCAGTATAAATAAATGCTACTTCTTGTTTTCTATTTACAGAGAAAAATCCAGTAGCCTCTGTGATCCTGAAAACCTTACTAGTTGGTGATTTCATATGTAACTTTGAAATAGCACACAAAAGTGACTTAAAGTGCTTAGTTATTGGTAGAGGTGGGGCTCCTGTCTAGCTTTTCAATGAGCCTATCTAGATTTTACTCACAAAAACAAGCTACTACTTGCTTTAATATGAATATTCTTCAAGCTGTCCTCCTTCAAAGGCCTTCTTCTGCATCTCTAGTCCCCTGTTAACTTTATGGCAGTTTCCTCCCATCCTTCTATCTGGCTTTTTCTGTTGAATCTGGCAATTTTTGAAATTTTTTCAAATTTTGAAATATTTGAAATATCTGGCAATTACTGTTGAAACACTTCTGTCCATAGGCTTGTTTTACTGCCCAAACTGCTCATTTACACAAATTAGTAGGAAATCTCTATGTGTTGCAGCTCATTTTTTTCCTGCAGGAGGCAGAGCAGTAAATGAACACGCCTGAAATGGATGACAACAGCGGAAAAAAAAGAGAATTATAATATTTGAAAGGAAACATAACCTGGGTTGCCTTTTGTCCCTTTTCTGAACCTTCTTAATTCTAAAGTACTAGAATGTTTTTGTAGTGCAATTTAGGACTTGTTGATGGTCTGTTGTCCTCACAAGAGCTGCCCTTGAGCTTATAGCTACTCGTTCAATCAGTTATTATCTTACTATAGGAATGCAGCTAGAAATTAAGTATATTTTTTATTTCTTTGGTTATTTCTGTTCAGATTTGGTCGTGTAATTTTTAGTAAGGGCTGAGTGTGCCTGCTCCCTCACATAACTCAAACCCAAAAGAAATCCCTATTGCTTCCGTTTCATAGCACATGGACAGAAGCAGAGCAAATGGAAAACTTATGGGACAAGTATACTTAAAGTTCTCAAAAAATCATGTGAGTTATGGACTTTTAAAAAGTCCTGTTTTATGAGTGGTTTTGAGCAGCTTACCTCAATTCAAAAATTATTTTCAAAGTAGAGCTAAATTCAGTTCAGGCTATAGCATTTCACTTCTCATTCATCGGAACTCTTGATCATATGCCTGACTTTATCATAGAAATGAGGGGGAAGCACATATAAGGAAAAAGAAATGGAGGTGTTAGTGCCATTTTTTGGTGAGTTATAATTTGGTCATATTCTGAAATGCCTTTGCTGAAGCCTGTAAATGTGTATTGGGACTTTACTGATTGGGTTAAAAAAATGTTCGTGTTCTTACAGTTACTGCATTAACTGTGAAAAACTTAGGAAATGTCTAATCTAAACATGCCAGCTCCCTTTCAAAGATTAGAGAAGGGATTTCATTTTTTTTCCCCCTCCTTTCCTTTCTCACTGTTTTGTGCTGCCTCAACTCCACCGCTGTGGTTGGAATCCGCACTATATGGTTTGAACGAATCTGTCGGCGAATCTAAAAGTTCTTCTGGTCAACTTGCACGTTCTCCTACTCTAGCTCGTCTTAATCCCTCGGCCTCTTCACCCAACTTTTTAAAATATCTAAGGCATAATTCAAGTGGAGAACAGAGTGGGCATTTTGCACAAAAAAGGTGAGCTAGTACCTGCAAATAGTTTGGGGTAGGGTTTGTTTTCCTATGTCATAAATATGAATCTCTATAGTGTAAATAATTAATTTAATACAGACCAAAGGTGGTAGATTTTTATAAGAGAGGGAACTCTTTAACTGCTCCGCTACTGAATGTAGAGCTAGTACTTACATAATTTATTGTTTTAATCAATAAAATTGTTTCAGACGCTGGCTCTTTCTTTAGAGTTAGTTGATCCAAAGCAATTTGTTGTTATGCAGCAGACAGCAGCACTCCTTAAATTGCGTAAGGGGTAAGTTGCCAAGAGCCTGTGAACTCACTCTGTCCTTCCTGAAGCATTTGGTTCTGTCCTTTGTTCATGGTAACACAAAAACATACTACTGTTCTTTTGTGCATGAGATTAAAGGCAAGTTAACTACATGGGGCAAGAAGCAGCAGAAATATGAAGAGCCAGTAGGAAAAAACCCACCACATACAACCCCACCACTCCTCACAAAACAAAATCCCAAGAACAAACAAACAAAAGCCCCAACCCATCAACCCATCATTTGTCTGGGTTACTTGCAGCAGTATCAAATTATACTTTTCTATGCCTCCTTTCTTTGAATTAAAATACAGAGAGAGAGCATTGAGAAAAGGACATTAACACTTTGTTTCCCTGAGAACCTGAAACTAAGTAGCTCCCTAAAAATCATGAACTGTGAAACCCTTTCTTAACCCCTGGAGCTAAAACTGCTTATTTGGGCTCATAAGGTTAATGAGACCAAATGTCCTCAGAAGCACTGTCAAAAGTCACTGGCCATTGGCAAGCAATTTTTATTGCTGTTGCTGTTTATTGTGCATATTTGTTCTCTCGTGTGAAAGTTTCCTGTTTCTCCAAGGTGCTGATTTTTCTAAACCTGAGAAAGTACTCAACCGAGGATGCTGTTTCACCAGTTTCTTCAGTTGTATTTGCTGAGTACTAACTAGCATCTCTTAATTCAGCTTTACCTCGGAAGTATGACATAGCTCAGGGCAGGAAATGTGAGTCTGCAGTATCCTCTTCACTCTTCAGTTTAATAAGACTTACTTGAATGCCAAAGGTTAAATTCTCAAAGCAAATGTTTGCAAGTGATTTGGTAATGACTCTGTACACACAGTTGCAACTTCTCCTTTCCTTTCCCTGTCTCTTAAGGATATGCCATATTAAACATCTAAGCAACAAGACTGAAAATGGGAATTGATAGGGGTGTCAAATGGGTTAATGAGTTTAAATCAATACAGTCAAGCTTCCCAGTTCTGTAAGTGGAATTACCATGTAATTGTAATGGATTTACAATGTGATTGTAAGTGAACCCTGTTTGCAGGGCACACCATGCTACAGCCTTATCTTCTTTATCTCAATACCAGCTACTAAAGAGCCTGCTCACTTCATGCTGGTGATTATCCCAGAGTATCCTGCCCCCTGCCTCCATTCCATTCACATCTTCAGGAAACAGTGCTAAATGCCATCCAGATACGTCATTATGGTTTATCAGAAACATTTCTTTCTTAAAGTTTCTTTATCAGGAGTAAATTCTCCTACTCATGTGTTTTTGTGTACTCATCTGAGAAAAGGTCTTCAAGTATCATCAGCCAAGTAGTTTTCTATATTTTCACTCCATGTAAAAACTTTTCATTATCTGAGTTGTTCTTACTTCCTTCTATTAACCTTCTTTTGAGTATATTTCAACTTGTTATTTTAAAAGACAAGCAGAATTATGTTGGCCAGAAGACTGTTGATGAAATTTGATTAGTGCTCCTGTCTATTGCATAAATAGAGCCACAATCCTGAATGATCAGTCAGAAGGCTTAGCTTTTAACTTAAAAGTTCCAAGTTTGTCTGAATAAAACCCTGTTAATGCTTTACAAAATGGTTTTTGCCAATTTTATTTTTCACTTGCCAGCACAATGACTATCAGTGTCAACTTTTCTTAACCTTTTCCCCCAAACTTAGCCAGTCATTGAAACTGATACTTAAGAAAATGTGGTAAAGTTGGCATTGGTTCTTATTAGAGTAAAGGAATTTATTTGAAACATGCACTAAAAATCTTGGGATATAGCAAAGAATAATAACTTTACTGGAAATACATTTATAGACTTTGAAACATTTTAGTTTGCCCAAACAAATATGTATCTCAAAGTAGGACTTTGTTAGCAGTTTTGGTTTTTACTTTGGTTTCCTTGATATTCAGACCTTCAGGATTTAGCTGCCTTTTGTTTAAAACTTAGGAATATGTATTATTTTTATTCTGTGGATTCATACTTCTCTGTTCTAAACTATACTTTTCCCAACTGCACTCTCAGCATCTCCTACCGTACTGCCTTAAGGAAAAAGCTTCATTCTTCCTCTTCTGTGCCAAATTTCTTAAAATTTCTGGCTCCTGTAGATGAAAATAACACCTCTGACTTTAGGAGCACAACAAGGTAGGGTTCTCTCTTAAAGCCTGGAGGTAAAACTGTATTTTCAAAGATTTCTTTGTCTGAAACATTTCAAATGCTTCTTGCACTTGCGAAACCTGATTTGTGCAACAGTTCACTTGCATGTGTTCTGCATGTAATTGCTGTCAAAAGGATGAAGCTATCCCAGACTATTCTCCCATTAAGATTGCAGATCTTAGTCATTTTTGATGTTGCAATGGTCATGCAACTTCCATCTATGTACTTCTGTGATTATTCCTGACAAAAGAGAGTTTTCAGTTAACAGACTATATGATTAATCCTAAGCAGTGTCAGTGTCCTCAAATTGGAAGGAGAGGATGACCTATAAAATGCTCCTCCCTTTTGCTGCCAGAGCTATCTGGATTTCATTTATCCCTTTCAGCTTCTGCAAAGACTCATGTAACCATTTAGCCAGTGGCTGGAATAAAGCAATGAATAGTTTAGAGTTCTAACAGATGAAAGTTATTAGTGGGATTTTTAATAGGAAAACAGCGTTGTTCTTCTTCACTATTTAATTTTGTGTTCTGAATAAAAACCTCTGTACGGCATGTATGGGTGACATCAAAGGAGTAATATCCAAGGTTTTGGGTTCTGTTCCCAAGAACAGTTCTGTTTGTTGCATATTTCAGAGGTAGACTTGCTAACAGAAAGGTTAAAAGTTTTTCTCCCAGTCTGTTTTGGGAGAGAATATATTGCACACCCAGTACACCAAAGGTTGGAAGTTTAGTTGATGTTTATGAAGCTCCTTGATGTGTACTGATAAAAGGCATCAGCAAGTCTTTGTGTCTCCTGTGAATAGGTTTTGTGGATGGCATGTAAATAGTGTAATGGTAAAGCCGCATTATTTTGTATGTATCTTTAATATGTTCTGATTAATATAATGCTGCAAAGAAAACTGAAAGTTAATTAAAACTTGAATGAGTAGACTGTACAGAGCTGCCAGCCCCTGTTTGTGAACCTCGGTGCTGTTTGCAGCCATGTATAAGCCTCTGCCACAAAGCAAGTTTCACCTTCCTAGCACTGAGAGCTTGCCCCAGCATGTGCACAGCACATTGCACTCCCAAGGCAATGGCCCATGTATTCCCTGAAGGCTGTGTCACTGTGTCTGGCAGATCCAGGCAGCCTACTCACAACCTCTTCTGTGTTCTGCCGTTTCAGCGACTACGAGTCCAAGCACGGCCAGCAGGCCCTTGATGCAGAGAGCCCCGTAAGGACTCGAAGGCATTCATGGAGGCAGCAGATATTCCTGCGAGTGGCCACCCCTCAGAAAGCATGTGATTCTCCCGGCCGATACGACGGTAAAGTCTGGCTTTGTTTGCTTCCGTGAGCTTATTCGTGTATGTAGTGTGTGAAGTGTGAATCATTGTGTCTGCCAAGGGGACGCATTTGCCTGGTGTTCTGTTTATACTGTCATTGCAGGTTACCACCTCCTTCTTGGTACTACCCAGCCCATTAGCTGTTGAGTTTTTACTTTTCACCTTCATATGTAACATTGTTCCTGTTGTCTCATGTTAACTAGCCAGAGAAGAAATTATTTTTATGTGTATTGTTTTAATGAGTTCTGGGGAAAAAAAGCCTCACAAAGTATTGCACTGAAGAAAAGATGGTGCTTCTATTTCATCTTTCTGTGTTGGAGTATAGAACTACAGACTAGAAAAATCCAGGTGTACCAGCAGGAATTACACTTCTTTTATGATCTCAGTTGAGTTCTGTAGTGCATACTTAGTCTTCATGTATGCTGCTCCAGTCTGTGACATTTGCCACTTGAGTCATAAATATCCACTGTTCCCTTAATTATTTTGTAAAATTCTGCAGAGCTGAAGAACCACAGACTAGGAGAAATTCACTGTGCATAAGCATGCATGTGCATCATTTTGTGCATTCACTTTATGTAAGCCAGATAGAACAGCACATGCTGGGGCCAAGAATGCCTGAGAAAATCCTCTGGCTCACTAAAGCTTGAATTTCGCAGCATGAGCTTTGTAAGCTGTAACTTCTGACTTACCTCAAAGGCCATTGTACGTGAAATAAGAAAAAGTGTAAGGAAACAGAAAGGAACAGTACCTTAAAGTAAATGTAGTAAAAAGGAACCATCCTAATGTCACTGAGATGTTTTTCTTGCATCTTAAAGTGAGACCTTGATTACCTGGAGTAGGCAGAAGTGTTTCTGTCATTAATGCACTGCTTCCAATGTAATTTGACTGACAGTGAGGTAAGCTGCTTATGGGCACAGATGCCTGTCAAATTTAGTGTACTTCAAAGTGAAGTGATCTCAGGAGCACGTTGTGTAAACATACATGTGAAGTGCTCTGTTGTACTTAAAGGCATGTGAAGGGCTGTTACATGAAACTACTGTTTTTACAGGTTTGATGCATCTCTTTGTGACTGGAAATAGTCTTACTTGTTTTTGAAAGCCACAAAACCTCCCATATTAAATAGGAAAATAAAATCCACCTCAACTGCCTACCCAAGCATTTCCTCTGAGACTAATAGCTGCAAGATACAATCTTAACAACCTACAGCTGGGTAAGCAGAATAGTTTAAGAAACAAGTGTGGCCAAAATGGAAAACAGGATGTGCTATTAATAGGAGCAGCAATTTAAAATATTTGGCCTTTTTTCTTCATTTTTTTTTTTTTTAATTTGTTTCACTGTACATACTCAGTTTATGAACAAAAGAAAACTCGGAGTCAGCGGGTTTTTAAAAATTATTTAAAGCAAATACTGCGTTTTTGTTTGGACTTTCATACATCTCCTGGAACATTTCTGGCAGTGAAGGATACTCACTTGTTATCCAGTCTCTGTAGCCTTAAAGAGAGCTGCTGGTACAGCTGGTCTTACATTGGACTCACCACCACAGTTAACTAAGTAACCCCTCTAGTTCCAAAGTAAATGTGATAAAAGTAATACCTATCATTCATCATTTTGTTTTTCTTTCATATTCTTTTTTTTAAGTCTTTTTCACTCTTTTTACACTGATTTCCTTTAATTTGTACAAACGGCTGATATATCACCAAAAGATCAATTTCAGCCAAATCGGACAGAGGGCAAAGAAGGTTTTAAAGATTACATGGTTTGTCATTTTCTGCAAAAGTGAGCATGAAGGGAGGGAAATAAGGGAACATCTGTGATTTATGGGTTTCCCTTTATAGACTCACACTCCACTAATGAATTTCTTCCTTCAGGTTCCATGGTCAACGCCCTACTCCAGGGTAATCTGCAGGAGAGGAGTAAGGAAAAAAGCTGGGGAAGGGGTGTGTTTAGAAGGTAGTAAGTCAGTCAGCCAAGAGACCCAGATCTCTGTGGCTCAGAGACGATACTGTTTTTCAAGTTTAGCCTAGGCTGCTTTACTAAACTTTGTATTAAATGTAAAATCCACCAGGGTGCCCGAACTGTTCATTGCTTTGGCCACATGTGGGCAGGCATTGTCAACAAAATGAAACTGCTCTGTGGCTGTAATTTTTCCGGGTTGTAATGAGTAAATTGCACATAAGAATGCATAAGTTGTCACAAGAGCTAGAGACAGCTTTAAGCTTTATACTCACAGAAAAACCTAGGCTCTGACATTTGTGATTACGTTTGTAGAGGCAGGTGGTGAGCTGAATCTCAAGATGCAACGTGTTCGTTGCTGCTCTCTGTGTGGTTAGTGAAGCAGGATATTAAGGTGTATTTACTAAAAGTTTAAAAAAAAAAAAAGAAACCTCAGACAACTGGTACATAGCTTTTGCAGAAATTTTGATCTTACTCCTTCAAGGTACTAGCTTGATAAAAGTCTAATATCCTGAGTTTCCACATGAAGCTTGAACAGCTTAAACAGCACTGAGTCCCACTGTCTTGCACTTCTGAATCCTTTAATTCTTTAGGAAGTGCTCATAAATAGTTTGAGCTAAAATGTCATTTTCTGTAGCTCAGGTGGGGCAAAATGGTTGCTGACTGTGCTTTGGGGTCGCATCATGAATTACCAGGCAGAGAGCACGGTTTGTTTTGCAGACCCCATTATTTAAAAGGACTCATATACTATACATGAAGGAGGGTATTCAGTCCTAAATCAGTAGAAGAAAGATACTGCAAATAGATACGCTGGAAAGCCATTTTTTCCTGCCAGTTCAGATTCCTGCCTTGCCTGATGATTGGGCTAATGTAGCTATGCTCAGCAAGGCAAGCACTCTGAGACAAACACAAAGCCTTGTAGAGAAACCATTACTTTTGGTTGTTGTGGGAGCAATGCCCCACGTACATGCCCTTTTCCAGCTACTTCTTGCTTGTTGGTGCTGCCACTTTCCCCTTCCCCTGCTATTTTTCCCTGCTTCTGTACATAACTTTACAATGAAGCACATCAGAGAACTATTGTGCAATTTACTGCCTGGCAGGAGAGCCAGGTGATCCCTGGTGAGCCTGAAGATGAGGCTGATCTCCAGTTTGAAGATCTAGAAAGGATTTTCTGCATGAGTGAAATATCTGTAGATACTTCTAATACTTTACAGCCGGCAGCTGGAGGATGGAGTGTTGAATTACCCTAGTTCCATTGTAGCAAGCTACAGTTCAAATTATCCAGCCTCAACTTCTGCTGTTGCTGCTTCCCCTGAGCGGTTGTGATGCTGCAAGTGATGTGGAGCACCAAGGGGCAGCATTTCTCTCACTGGCACCTTCAGACACCGTGTCTCATCCTCGGATTTTTTTTTTCCTTTATTTGTGAGAGTGTAATGAGTGTCGAATCCTGCAAAGTGGAGGGATGGAAAAAGGGAAGCAGAGTCTCCTTACAAAATGCATCACACTTTGATCTGTTACAATACTATATTTATTTTGAAAGAAGGTTTTTATTACTCTTTTTCTAAAGCTCTGTCTCTCCTACTCACTGTCTTAAACATTCTAAGTAATAAATGTGTTTCATCACTTATTTCATTTTACCTTTATACCTCCCCACCCTACTTGAAGGCAGATGTTCCTACTTCCGTAGCACCACTCAAGAGCCACATTTTTTTGGCTATGCAAATGGTCTAGGACTCTTTAGTTCTCTGTTCACTAGTAAATAGGTGAAGAGAACAACAACTCAGTGATCATTTTAAACCAGATGAAGTATGGAGACACTCAAAGGCCCTAACTTTCAGTTGAGTTAGTTTTCTAGTCCCACTCCCAGTATTACACATGCAATAGAGCAGACAGGGACAGGTGTCTGGAAGGTGAGGGTGAGTGCCCTTACCCTGCTCAGGAGCAGGACATCCTTAAATCAGTGTAGGCTGATCATGAAACTTCACTTTGCACTGCAGTGCAGCAGGATATTCACATACATTTATTCAGCATCTACAAATCTCTGTGCAGTGGACAGTTTTCACTACAGTTTTCACATATTGGCTGTTCAGAATTGGTCATAGTAGGAGAACTGTTTTGCAGATTGTCAGAAACTCCCAGCACAGTCAAGTCAGTTGCTGGATTTAAGGGGGATGTGAATAGTTTTTGAAGGAAATGGTGGGAAAGTAGTGGTCCTTGTTGGAGCTATCTTGCCGAGGGAGGTGTGTTGGAAGTAGACAACAAGATTTTTGTAACAGCTGTCTCAGTTTTAAGTTGGAGAATGGGTGATTTGTTTTAAGGTGGGCAGTGTGTGATGAAGTTACCTGTTGAACAGTGAAAGAAATTGAAATTCAGAGGAATGAGATGCTTGTTATCACTTAGCAGTACTCAGCAAATAAATTCAGGTTAAAAAATCAACTAAATTTTATGTTAGAGCGTGGCTTGCAGAAAAAAAATTGGTTTAGAAAGTACAAGTATCTCTGTACAGGAAAACGAACTTCATTCATGAATTAAAATTAATTTGGTTTCAGCCTCTGTCAGATAGTGGTGGCAAACTGTTAAATCCTAAGTGCTGAAGAAAAATTTGAATTTGAAGAACTGCTATTCTTGAAACCAGCTGTAGTTAACACCTACTTATCTTTTTATGTGCTTTGTGGTATGGTCTATATCTCTTGGTTATTTAAGCAGATTTTTTAAAAATCATTTTGTAGTAGCATTGCAAATACTGTAAACTGTTGCTTTAGCATTCTGTGCTTAGAATGTTAATGGGGTGTAAATTATTTGTAATGTGTTTGGCAATACTGTTTTAGCAACACAGTTATTACTAATTAAAGCCAGTTGGTTATAATTGATTACTCTGTTCTGCTCCTTTCAGAGCAAATATGTGCTCTCAATCTTGATTTGTGGCACAGAAGTTTGGCTACAACCAGTAAGTACATGATTAATGTTTGATGGCTTCTGTGCCCATTGAAATATCAGGGCATTCCTTTTTCAGGGATGGATAATATTAGCAAATGAGATTAACTTGGAGGTAGTGAGTACTTTTAAAGAAGTTCTTGGCTTTAAAAGAAAAGCAAAGTCCAAAGGATCTTTCAGAGCTCATTTTAATCAACAGTGTTGAAATACACAATTTTTCAAGAATTCCTCATTCAGCTATTGCTTTAAGTTGTATGTCAGATTAGAAGAACTTGTTGCTTCTTGTGATTCTGTATCTGAAGCCTTCTGATTACAGGAGGCTCCTGGTCATTTTACCACATCTGGTTATGAAGTTAAATATTCCAGGCAGCTGTGTAAAATAATAGGAATATTCTGTCCTTGGTTATAGAAGTTTGCATTCCTCTTTATTTCTGTACCATGTGTGAAAGAATGTGTTGCACTATCTGAATGGAAAATCTGAAGAGAACTAAGGATGTTGTTGATGTCATTTCTTTTGGTAATTGAATCTTAAGTGACTGTGAAATTCTCTTGTATGTTTGCCAAGCTGAATTTTGTAAAGTTTAAAATGCAACAAAGAAAAATAACATAATGCAGTAAATAAAAGGCTTAGTGGATTCTACTGTCTTCATTCTTACCATATCTTGTCTGACTTTTTAACCCCGGAGAATGGATGTGACCGGTAAACACTGCATGCAGAGAGCTGTGTGTAAACAATTCCATAGGGAGGATGGTGGTAATGCCTATTATTGAGCCTTCCTTTCTACTTGGAGTTTTGGAGTTTCTAGTCAACAATGAATCTCATTGTTTTGGTTTTGATAGTTGAAGTTGGTTAGACTAAGTGCTTCTGAAAGAATGTTTTTTAAATCTAGGCTTTTAGGTTGGTTTGTCATTTAAACCTTGTTTAGTACTAAGGTGGATTGATTAGGAGAATATTTGATAAACTAATTTTTTCTTAGTAATTTACAAATGAAATATCCCTGTTCATATAATTTCCGGACAGATACTGTCTGTTTTAATTACTACTGCAGTCATTCACCAGCTTTCCATGTACAGGCTTTCTTTAGTGTGGTCCCTGGCAGTAATATATCATGATACTTTCTTCTTAATCTTTTGTACTTTGTTTTTTTATGTCATCTTTCCACGTAAGAGTTTTGTGTAATGCCTTTGTTGATCCTTTTGGAGTGTAGGGATATTCTGCACTTTAGGGTTGAAGCACTGCCATGTGAAGCCAACAGCGAAAATGAATAAATGAGTATAAACGAATGGATCAGCTGTACGAATTGCATCTCAATCCATTGTTCCTACTGGCCTTGTCCTTTGTTGGGTATTATAGATATATAATAGTATATATAGTATATATACTATATATATATGTATAGTATAAGTGGTGGAAGCATAAGAGGAGTACTTTTGAGGTATGTATGGATGCGCTAGAATATCTGAGCAACATTTCATCTGCAATTTGGTACCTTGCAGAAGTTGTCACAAGCCCAGGAAAGACAGTGGTTTTTCCAGTGAAGTGCAGTTTCTCAGGGAATCCTTGGGTTTCACCCACAGACTTGTAAAATTCCATTGTGCAGAAGAATAGTTCTGAAGTGTAGTCTAAGTATGAACCTCAAATGGAAAATTACCATAAAATTACCATTGGTCAAGTATACTAACAGTTATCGATTGGCAAGTTAACTTGCCAATTCCTGAACCTTAGGATTTGTGGTAGGCTTGTCGGAGTAGCATGTATGAAGGTAGAATTTTACATGGAAGCTGCAGGAAAGGAAGCAATATATTTGAAAGGAGTTAGGGTCAGGTCAAACGTGGAATAGGAGTCAACAAAAGCTGACTAAGTTGGCAGATGAACAGGGAAGCAGTCTTTCAATGTGTGCTGAAGCATTCAGATCCTGTTTAAGTGCACTTACTAATCTCCTAAAAGTTCTGAAGGCTGCACATTGTTTGGATTTTAACACATGGCAGTTTGGTTCAGTGGAATGTGAGCTCCCAGTTACATGCAGTTGAATTGCTCTGCTGTTTATCTTTACTTTCTTTGCTATCCTCCAGATCCCTGGTGCGTAACAATGCAATACTCAGTTCCTTGTCACAGTATTTCTGCTCTTCTCTGTTCTGGATCTGGAAGCTGGGTGGCATGTCTCTCTATCACCTTGTATGTTCATGGACACGGGTTAGTGCTGGCTTATCAAGTGTCTGAGTTTTTTATTTTGCTTTGAGGGATTACCTTCACGTTCCACCTTCCTCCCTCCTTTACCAGCCAAACAGCTGATGCAACTCTGCAGACTTCCGGCAGGCCACCTGAGCAGTTAAACAGGTTCATTTTGCATTCTGTAAATCCTGTCTCATGCCAGCATGCAGACAGGAAGGAAGGCAGCTTTTGAATGTATTGCACTTTATCAGAGTAGACTTTAGACTTTCTGTTAAATGTCCACAAGTGATAAGAAGCAAAAGAGAATATAGAAAAGGAGCTGCCGTTTGGAAGGCAAAATCAATCCTAGGATTCTTCACAGAAGCATTAGAGGTAGGGTTGATAACCATAATTGTTTATCTTACAGAATTTTGTAACCTTTTGGTTTTCTTTTATAGCACTAAGCATTATTTCTTTTAATGAATACTGATTTTATCAGATTAGTCAGCAACAGGTGGGAAATTTTCAGCCTAAATGAAAGCAGGACCATGGTCTTCAGTAATTAATGCTTTGCAGCAGTTCAGGTGTTGCCACAGTTTGATCACTGGAGAACAAGTGAGTAATGTCTCTGATAAACTTGTGAATTTGGTACTTGAAGACCAATCCCTAAAATTTGTCCTGAGGAAGCAGGATGTGTACATAAAAGACAGGAAGGTTCTAGATGTTGAATGTGTTCATTCTTGCTTTAGGAATGCAACACGTTTAATCCATTTCCTTGCATGTGTTTTGCCATCCTGGGTTTTTTTGGGTTTAGGGCTTATTTTGCAAGTAGATAGCCATAAACTGTATCTGGACATAGTCTATTATTTTCTAACATATTAGTGCATATATACATACATAAGGTCAGAATACACGTCTGACTCTAAAAGAGATACATAAACCACTGGGGAGCATGTGTAGAAAAGACTTGTTTCCCCCAAGATGTGCCTGCATTCTATATTGGATGCTATGAGAATGGAACGTGAATGTAAGGTGTGAATAAACCACAGACAGTGTACAGTGGATAAGGGGTTTCCTATCTGGATCACTTTTACTTTTTTGCATTGGTGTATGGTGACCACTTCTGTTGATTCCTCTTTCTTATGGTATCATTATTGTGTGCAGCCTTAGAGGAAATTAACAACTTTCCTTGAATATTGTCTTTTTATTTCTTTGTTATTTTATTCAAGCAAATTAAGTGATTTCTACCAGCATTATCCTTAAGAGCATTGCCCTTTAAATGTTTCTTATATGCACTAGGGAAAATTGGGATCAAAGCTACTACATAAAAATGTACAGGGCATTGTTGGCATTATAGCATGTGCATCAAAACCAGCAATCAAATACAAATAATTTTCCTTTCATGGTCAGTACAAGTTGAAAATTATTGAGTGTGTGTTACAGGCAAATGTCAGCAGGTAGAGAAGAATCTCTTTTATAATTGCAGATCTTAGAGCCCATTGAAGTCTTTCCATTTACCTGTAAAGAAAGAAGATTCATGTTTGCCAGTTTCTTTTAACGAATATAATACAGTCTCTTCGTTATATTGATACTTTTCATAACCAGCTGTACCTTTGAGTGCACCTGTCAGTTTTCCTACTTTCTTTGCAACAAATGGTGATTGCCATTAAAGTGTCAAATATTTGACCTTTGCCTAATTCTCATTCCCATGATGTTCATTGTTCTTTGAAATGCTGTAGATACCAGAAGCATGGGTATCCACACCTATATCCAGAGTGCAAGGTTGTAAAGGTTTAAATTTTTCTGCTAGCTGAAAATGTTACACGTATTTTTATAGGTATTTTTTAGCCCTAGACTTTAACTGTGGTGGCAAGCAAATAAATGTTGTGTACGGAAACGGGTGGTATTTGGACCCACTCTACTTCTCTCTGACTCTTTGAGAGGAGAAGATTGACAGTGGCAAGACTTAGAAAAGCAGAAGCGAACAGCTGTGAACATTTCCATTCTTAGTCATCTGAGCTCAGTCGTGTGAGTGCCTTTGAACAAACAAGGAAAGAATAGCTGCATATGAACTGTGTGAGTCAAAGTGTAGTGACAGTCTGAGCAGAGCTTGAAGGGGCGAAAACCTTCGTATTTTGTTAGTTTTGAAGAGATGAGATGATGTGTGTGTGTGTTTAATTCAAAATCCTTACCACCATGCTAGGCAATGATAAAGAAGTGGACCACCAAGCTGCCATCAGAATAATTGCTTCAGGAATGCTCCTTCTGCAGGAGCTGTTTGAAATAGCACACACAGATGTACTTGTCCCTGGCTGGCGAGTCTGTGAATGGATTTTGTTGCACTAACTTTAAAGCACTGTCTTGCTTGTATAGCTCAGGGAGCCATTTCACAGCCATTCTGGCTGGGTGAAGAAGTGCTGTTGTGATGGCTTTCCATTTGGGATTTGGTAGGAAGAGATCAGTTGTTTTGACCATTCATTTTAAAGTTGGTGAATTGAGTAATTTTTCTTCTGGATACAGGTTATGTCAAAGACGACTGGGTCTCCAGAGAAGCTATATAAAACAATAAAACTAAGTGATACTAAAGCAGGTATTAAGAAAATAAAGTGTAACAGCTTGTGCTTCTTACATTGCATGACTTAAAGCAATGTTATACACCCTTTTCATAAAAATAAATGATTTTTCAATTTGCCTGAGGTGTATTTAATGTTCATTTTCTTTTGTAATGTTTTCAGTCTTAGAATTGCCTTGCATACTTGACAAAATGATGTATTTTGTGGCAGGCCAGCTGAGGCCAAAAGAAAAAGTGCAGAAGGTTATGATATGGTTAAAAATGAGAAGTGAAAACAGGCATGTCTTAAGTGCCTGTCTCTCTTTCCACCTATTTACTTTAAGAACTGGTAATCATCCCATTGTATGGCCTTAGGTGGTGGTGTGTTTGTGCAGCTAAGGGCGTGTGTTTTCTTTGTTAAACATGCTTTAGAGATTATTCTTCAAATTATGTGGGTGCTGTATTTGATTTTATCTGCTATTTGAGTCATGCCACATTTCAGCTGTAGGTTATGTTTTTGTAATTTCTCAAACTTGCCTTTGCCTTTCAGTTCTCTGCGTGTAAAGTTGTAATTAGCAAGATGTGGTCTTGGTGTGTGGTACAATGTTTTTACCGGGTTATAGAATAAAATTATTCGAGGCTTTAGCCTGTATGATTCTTATTCTGAAGCAGCTTTTAAGTCTACTTGAAACTGTCATTTGGGAAACTTTTCTTGATATTGCTACCTCTTATCTATCTATCTGTTTAGATGCAGGTAGATACATGAGTTAGTGTATATATGTAGATGTGTGTGTATGTATGTATGTATATGTGCAGTCTTTCAAATTGTGTCCCTTCATTCACCTGTTCGTGACATCCAAGTAGTTAACAACAGCTTCTCTTTTTTGAAGATTACTGTGAATTGGGAGATCTTCCACCGAGATCCCCATTGGAACCAGTGTGTGAAGATGGCCCCTTTGGACCAGTGAAAGAAGAAAGGAAACGGACACCCCACGAGCTTCGTGAACTGTGGAAAAAGGCCATTATTCAGCAGATACTGCTCCTCAGAATGGAGAAAGAAAACCAGAAGTTACAAGGTTGGTGAAGTTCTTGAGTACTACACCCTACTGCAGTACAAATTCACCTTTTGTTTTTTTCTGTGGCCTTGGTAGTGGACTGCACCAAGCCTTAATGAAACATTTTAGGAACATATAGGTAAATCAGATTAGCAACATCTCCCTCAGCATTTTTTTTTTATTACTTCACCTTATTATTTGTTTACTTGATCTGAAGTGACACTCTCTTTACCGTGGCTGGGGTTTTTTAGACTGGTGTCTAGAAGCTCTCACAAGGAATTCAGCATGATCAATATAATGAACTGAATGCTTTTCTACATTCACATCCACAGGTACTTGTCTAAGTATTGGCCATTGCAACATTGTGTTTAGCCAGTCTTGAGGCTCAAAGGAAGTTCTTAAAGAGGTGGTTGTGGACGTGAAACTATAGGTGCCGGCAGTAGTACCCACACTGTGCAGGCAAGGTTTCTGTAGAGTTGTAATGACTTAGATCAGTCCAAAGGGTGATGAGAAGAAACTTGAGAAACTGTAATTTGCAGTTGTTCTTAACCACAATTTTTCTGTGAATGACTTAGCTGCAACAAATCCATTTTGGTGGCAATTTTTACAATTTTTATACAATAAAGAACATCTGTATGCAAAATCACAAGTGATTGCCTTTGAGAGTTGCTCCTTTGAAGACACGAATGATGAGGACAGAAATTTTTATCTGGGTGATTTTAGATGTTGAGGAAGGGAGTAGGCACCCGAACCCTCAAAAGGGCAGGTACCTGGCATGAAAATGGCAATTCTTTTTTTCCTTATGTAAACTTGAGGAAGGATTGACTTCCAAGAAGTGTGTAGAGAGAGGGCCCAGCTATGTGAAAAGATTGGTACACCAAACATGAAATTCGTCTTTAAACTCAGGCTAAGACACATGGCTGGGAAGACAAAACACCTCTCAGTTACTGGATATGGCCTGCCAAAACACTTGGCGCACCTGTAGGCTGTTTGCTCCCATAAATATAAAGGAGTTGAAAATACAAATAAAGGAGAGCTAAATTATCAAAAGATAATATAATGACATTTTAACATAGATTGTCTCAAGAGTGAAGTGGGTAGGAGTGATTCTGTGAGTTCATACTGTGAAATCCTCAAAAGTAGCAGCAGACTTATGATATATGGCAGAATGTCCTCAAAATAAGAGTATCTTGTTACCATTACAGTAATGCATCATCACAACAAAGAAATACTGTAAATACTATAGCATTTTCTTTCATCATTTCATCCTTTTAGGAATATATGAATGACATATTTGTATCTCATCTGAACTACACCTCTTTCTCTTCTATTTTTTCAGTCTTATTACCTGCACAAATCCATCCACTGTCACAAAACGTGCTTTATTATTTAGTTTACATGATTACCGTTAATAAATCCTGTTTTCCAGGCACATTGTGGTACTAAAATGCCCCCACAGAAAAAAAACTTAAAAGCTTTACCAAGACTCCCTTTGAAATTCTCATTCCACTGCTAAATTGGAATTACACTCAGCTACAGAATCATTTTCATTTCTGCCATGGTTTTTTGATGCTTTCCTACCTATTGTTTAATTTTTTTTAATCTCTTGTAGATAATGCATGAAGATACAGTGCAATATTCTCATAAATTGTAATGCGGGAAAATCACCAGTACAACAGTGAATCTCTACTCCAGGAGCTGTGATGATCTAAACAGTCATATTTAAGACTGAGTTATGCTTTGACCTTTGTTCTAATTTATTCATTGGAGACTTCAAGAGAGTCTCACGTTTACATAGTGCTTATAGTCCTATTTTTTTGTTCAGGGCTCTCTAATTTTCTATACTTGAACTTTCCTTTTTATGTAATTGTAAATCTGTGAATTTAAAGTAATTTTTTTACTTTGTAATTACTATTACGGAGCTGTATGCATAACAAATAGATGACTAAATTGGGTTTGTGTTTTTATTTGCTGAAGGTCTTCTGCACTGAAGAGCTGGGAAAATGAAAATTCCTGTTGTGAAAATCATGTTTATTTCATTAGTCATCATCTCTCCTGTTTCTTCTTAATTAGGAGTTGATTAGCAGTCGAGAATTTATTTTAACTAGCCAACCACCATTAATATTGCATATAATATCTTCAAAAAACTAAACAAACCAATCCAACCCCACAATCATGAAATTTTAGATATGAAATGTTTCAGGTGGATAGCACGAGGAAGTTTTAAGTTAAATTAATCAATTTTACAAATAGTAAACAATATTAACTTCTACATTCATTATATCACTTTTTAGCATCTGAAAACAATTTGCAGAACAGACGTCTGAAACTTGACTATGAAGAAATCACACCATGCTTAAAAGATGTAACTTTGATTTGGGAAAAAATGTTGAGTACACCTGGAAGGTCAAAGATTAAATTTGATGTGGAAAAAATACACTCTGCTGTTGGACAAGGTAAACAGTTTGTTTTTTGAGTTGTTGAAATGCATGTAAATTGTACCAGAAAAGGAATAGTGTGGCCACTTAACCACTCCTTATAAGCAGATTCTCTCTAGTGCTGTTCCTCAGGCTGCTGACTAAACAAGTAACAACTTCTGGTATCATTGTGGTTATGCAAATACAAGTACCAGCCCTTTTGAGTGGTAGCTGCAGTTGTATCACTGGAGCTATAGCGTACATTTTTGAATAACATCTGCCCTTACAGGACAGCTGTACACTACCTCAATGTATTACAATTGTTGCAATCTGATTTTATAAATTAAAAGTTACAATTAAAGAAAAAAAGCCTGGATAATGCCAATAAATGACTGTGTGAATAACTGAAGAAGCCCTTTGCACTGTTTTCTGGAAATTCTCTGTTCCAGCCTGTGTCCTATGTCTGTACACAAACAGTATACATGGGTATCTCTGCAGAACTGCCTTTCCTCTGAGTTTAAGAACATTTTGTCCGTCCAAACACCACTTACAGTATTCCTTGCAACTGCAGGGCTGAGCAACCACCCCTATCTCCACTGCAGCAAAAGTAATGTAACCCTAGGATGTTTTTTAAATGTTCTAAGAAATTGGGCTATTACTCAGTGTTACATTTGCCACAGTTGGATCCAAAGGCCTTAGGCTGAGTGCTACATGGACCAACACTGAAGATGGCTGCTCCAAGGCACTTTTTATAGTTCTTTACAAAGCTTTCCAACATGTAAAGGAAGTATCAAGATTTAACCAGTCAGAAGTTTAATATTTTAAATATTGCACCTGGCTATGTGCAATTATACAAGCAAGTTTAATCAAATTGCCCGTTTAAAATGACTGGGTAAGTTTAGATTTCTAACAATATCAAATCCTAATATGTTTTGTTATCTTTCCATGTAACTTATATGCTTGAGTAAATCTTGATTTCTCCTATGATTATTTTCCTCCATATGTTACATGTATACCAAAAGAAAAAAAACAGTCCTAAAAGCTTCAAGCTGTAAGTTACTTCAGACTGTAGTATCTGGTTCCAGTGCATTATGGATTAAACAGAATACTTTCCCAAGTGAAAGTGCATTGATTTCTTGTGTAGATGATTTAATAGTGAGTGACAGTCTTGTGCTGAATTAATGATACTCTCAGAGCTTTACATACAGTTTAAAAATGAAGGCTATCATTACTTATATGAAATAGTTAAGTAGCATCCTCCCTTTTAAAGAGAAATAAATTCAAGCTTTAAAACATTTTTATATGTACCAGTCATTAAGCAAGCTGATGGCAAAACTAGAAATACAATACTTGCTATCTGATTATCTGCTTTGTGTTGTAGTCTCTAGGTCATTTCTCTTTTGTACCTATTGATATTTTTGATACATGTGCATCCCACCTTCCTAAAACGTACTCATAACAACAGAGTCCATGCTATACTAGAGAAAAGTGTGAATTAGTTCTATTGCAGTGCTTCATAAATCTCTCCTGTCAAGAAGCCGATGTCTTTTACTGGTTGAGGAAGTAAAATCACTGTAGTTTCATCTACTTCTATGGTCCACTGCAGGTAGCCAATAGGGATCTGCCTGCCTGTGTAGCAGACAGGGATCTTTAGTTCCTCAATCCTGTTAGCTCAACTATAGCAGAACCCTCTGTAGGAGTACAAATTACTGGTTTAATTGCTTTCTCTGCTCAGGAGTACCACGTCACCACCGTGGGGAGATATGGAAGTTCCTAGCTGAACAATACCATCTTAAACATCAATTTCCGAATAAACAGCAACCAAAGGACACACCTTATAAAGAACTCCTAAAACAACTAACTTCCCAACAGCATGCAATCCTTATTGACCTAGGTAAGTACAGTAGTGGTCTGAAATTAAAACAAGGGGTTTATGATCTCTGTAAGATACTTAAAGAAGGTAACACACAAAAATCCTTTCACTATTTAATAATAGGTTGTTGGTAAGAACTGCTTTTAATCTGATGTGAGAAACCAGGAGCTGATGTTTTTCCAAGAGGATCACAGCTCTTGTGTGTGGCATAATCCCACACTGAACTCAGTATTCATTATGCTCATCCCTAATAAAGGCAAAAAATCAATGCCTCCCAGAGCATAGCACTGGAAGTTTGGTTCTGAGGAGCTGTGTGGGGAAATTTAGGAAGTCCGTTATCACTACATTTGATTAAATGAATTTGCAATGAAAAACTCTATCAAAGTAAATTATGCACTGCAAGTAACCAAATGTCATGTGAAAGAATGATTAAAATTTATGGGAAAAGTTGTACTTGGACTGATCTGAATGATTAATACTCATTGCATTATTTTCTCTTACATCTTTTCTGTAAAGCAGTAGTACAGAATTGTCCCGTCGTAATTCTCTTCATAACTACTCAGACAGTATTTAAGCATTTTTCATTGCAAATGAATCTACCCCCTTTGTTGCCTGATGAGGAAGGATTACCTATACCCAGAGCTGTCTAGGAGCACCCATTTATTATTTTATTAAAAACTCAATGTGCTGACTGTCTTCAGTGGGTACTAAACTGTGAGATTTGTCAAGTTTAAATGGTGACCTAAGCTTTAGATGATAAAGAGGGTATTTTCTCCTTTTTTGCAACAGTTGGTAAAGTGAGTCAAAATACCAAAGCAGTGCATAGAAAATACATAGGAATGTGAAGGAACAGGTGTGGTTCTGCAGAAAGTGGCATGACCGGAGGTAGGAAGGGGTGGTGGTGGATGTCACCTTCACTTTCCCCTACTTGGCAGACCTGCCTGGTTTTGACTCGGCACTGGGAGTCCAAGGAGCCTTAATGCCAGCTGGGAATAGGCAGTGGCAATGTGTGTAAGTTGTCTCTCTTCAGACCTTTCACACCAGATCTAGGAATTCCCCTGGACTGAGCAGTGCCAGACAACAATCTTTTGTGTTTAACAGAGAGATTTACATGCAGCCAGAGATCATTAACTAGCAAGTACCTATTGGTCCAGCATACCTGATGTTGATAGCCCTGGCAGTGAAGGGTGGGACACTGAAGTGGTTCAGTAAGAGGTGAACAGTTTTGTTAATTAATTAATGGTTAATTAATTGAACAGCTTAGCAGAGGGTTGGTGCTGGCATGACTCCTGGACAGTAGGGAGCACGGTCAGTCTGAACTTGGTTGTCTCACGTAGCAGACTGGGGCTTACCGGCTCAGCAAGCTGTTCATATTTTCTGCCTGGTTCTGCACACAAGTACTTTCCCACCTTAGTCGTGTGCTCTTCCTGTAGAAACAAATGACTGCATGTGTTGCAAATTGGTAACTTCATGGTGGTTTTCATGCAAGGTGTTGTTTTTGCCACGGTGCTGTTTGCCAGCCCATTAGCTGAGGGAGGGTTTGGGGCCTGTCTGAACCATAAGGTGAATTTGGAAGCTGAAGACTTCCTAGTGATTCACATTGAAATAGAGCTGTGCTGCACAGTAACAGACAGCGCAACTGGATAGGCACCTAGAAGGAATTTGCATGTTCTTACTTGTGTTCCTTCAGGCTATCAGAAGCATTTTCTCTTAAATCTTTAAGAATCCTTCTGAAAGCACGCACTTATACCTTGAAAGAAAAAAACTATGTTCTTGCAATATGTGGTTGTAATACTTAAAAACCTTTCCCAAATTAGGCTAAATAGGTATTGTTAACACAGTACGAGCCAAAGCTGTAATAGTATTGCTTGCACTTAGTTGAATTGATGCATCCTCAGATGTAAATAGTGCTTCCTGAGAATGAGGCCAGCAGTGTGCATGTGGATGCAGAGCTAAGGTATAGCAGCTTCTTTGCTGGCCCAGTTTACGTGTCACAGTGCTATCAGTGTAGGAAACCATCCATCACTGGGTGTTTGCTGAACACGGTAGAAAATTAGGTTTTGTCTTATTACATTTTAAAAAATAAAGTAGTAGGTACTTACTTTAGCATTCTGAGACTCTAGAGGATTCACAAGTTCATTTAGAGTCTCTTTTTAGCAAGGCCAGAGATCTTCGCTCCAAAATAAGGGCTAAAATTCCTAGTTAAGCCAACATCAGAGCACTCAGAAACACATCAGCTTGCGAGTTTAGCAGTTCTTCTCCTCCTCCATTTACTGGGTTTTAGAACTTTGCATTTTTATTCTTGCTGAGCTGGTAACTCTTTTTCATGACTTATATTAAATGAGCTTTGCTGCCTGAGCGAGGCATTGCAGGTCTGCCTTTAGACTGTGCTGTAGTAACTTGTCCTTCAAGAAAAGAAGTGCAAGCTCCTTCTCATTGGAAAGCTAGAAATACTTCTATAACATTCAACTCTGACACCCTGGCCTGGGAGACCTACTCAGAACTGAATGCCATGTCTCATGTGACAGGCTAGAGCAGCTACCAGATGGCAGAAGGACTCTGCCCTGGGCTTTGTCTTGAAACAGGAGTTCTGATATTATCTGGCAGCACAGCAGCATTCCAGGAGCTAAAGGGTGGGGTGGTATTTAACAAGTGGGCAACCAGAAAACAAGCTCCACTTAATACTAGAACAAAAGAGGTATTCAAATTTCTCCTCTGTTGAGGTATTTCACAGAGAAAGTTTGATAGGCGGAGGGTTTTTCCTAAAAGTGAGAAATTTGGAAGATTTTTTTTTAAAGTCTGTAAGCTCTTGAGATCATCTAGTCCAAATCCCTCTTGCTCAAAGTAAGGTCTGCCCAGGCTGCTCAGACTTTGAATATGTCCGTAGATGGAGACTTCACAACCTCTTTGGGCAGCCTGTGCCAGTGTCTATCTACCCTTACAATTATTAAAAAAAAAAGTGTAATTTCCTGTTTTTCAATTTGTGCCCATTGCCTCTTGTTCTGTCAGTGAGCACTGTTGGGAAGAGCCTGGTTCCTTCTTCTTCATTCCCTTCCACTGGGTATTGTGCACACTGATAACATCCTCCTGAGCCTTTTTTTCTCCAAGCTGAACAGTCCCACTTCTTTCAACCTCTCTTCATAGCAGTGATGCTCCAGTCCCTTCATTATCCTAGTAGCCCTTTGCTGGATTCTCTCCAGTATGGCCATATCTCTTTTGTAGTGGGAACAGAGAACTGGGCACAGCACTCCAGGTGTGGCCTCACCAGTGCCAAGTAGAGGGGAAGGATCACCTGCTTCCAACTGCTGGTGGCACTCCTAATGCAGCCCAGGATAGCGTCAGCCTTCTGTGCTGCAAGGGCAAACTGCCGGCTCATGTCCGACCTGGTGACCACCCGAACCCACAGGTCCTTTTCTGCCAAGCTGCTTTCCAGATGGGTGGCAAATACTGGTGCATGGCTTTGTTCCCTCCAGGTGCAGGAATTTTGCCCTTTGTTGTTGTGAAGTTCCTGGCAGCTTATTTCCTTCTGAATGGTAACAAGTGTATCTGTCACTCCTCAGTTTTGTATTATCTTCAAACTTGCTGAGGGTGTGCTCTGCCCCATTGCCCAGGTCATTAGCGACCCTCCCTAATAAGGGATCAGCTGGAAAAAAGGCTCCAGGCACCTTGTCATCAAGGGCAACTGGCAAGGATTGGTTAGCATCAGCCTTACCAGCCAGCAGCAGTATCCTCACGTTTCCAGGAGTTCCCTGCTGATCCTAGACACAGTCTCTGTATGCTCAAAGCTCAAGGGAACAAAGCCAAGAAATGGCTGCACAAAGTGCTGTGTCTGTTGGCTGCCTCGATTATCTGTGCTCTCACATAATATGTATATAGCATATATCATAGCACATATATAGTTACACAATTCTTGGTATTGTACGAGCTGCAGGGAAAAAAAAAAGCAAATGGAGTTTTAACTCATCAAGTAAATATTGTGGGTCAAACTGATTGTGTAAGTTACCTGGTTGGACTGGTTTATTTTTAGGACACCAAGTGCTGTATGAAAGTTTATAGATAAGCGAGTCTGGGGTGGAAGCCATCATCTTGTTCTAAAACTGAAGGACTAGAAATGGCTCAGGTGTGCTCCTACAGCTCTACAATTAATATAGTTTACCTTAGGCTGGGATTTACAGAGACGGGAGGAATAGAGACAAAACCCATTGCTACCAAGAGAATGTTTTGCTCTGACATCTGAGTTTCCCTCTCTAAAGCACTTGTCACTTGTGTTGGTGTTCATGGGCAGAACAACCAACCCCATGTAAAAGGGGATTTTTCTGTTGTACTGGTGAACTGGATCAGCACATGCAAAAATCTGAGCTTCATGGTGCAGGAAAGGAGGAAGGGCCCATAAGACTGGGAGGGACCAAGGCAAGGAGGGATGTGACAAGAGACACATTTAAATGAAGAAGACAGAAAGAAAAAGTAAAGAGGAGGGGCATCAGCCCAGGTAGATCAGATGTTCTAAGTCTGTGCCTGGATCCTAGCACTTGTTTAAAAGCTAACACTTTTTAATCAAGAAAGAAGAACTGGGTGACTCATTAAGCCACTGAATCAAATCTCTCACAACCAGGCCCTACAAGCCCTTTAGTAAACTGGTCAGGGGCCAGTCTTAAGAACCAGGTATTCAACTGTTCCAAACAACAGGTTTTCCCCCCCCACGACAGTTTCTAAATTAACTTTGCAGTGACTGTAACAAAACAGTGGTAGAGTATAAGAGTCAATTGTTTTGTATTGTTAGCTTTCTTACGGTCTTCCATGTGGGTTGGCTCAAAATATACTTCTCAAAAGAACCCACATTTTTGAAAGACTGTTTAATTTGACAACATGACAAGGTTTGGGGGATTTTGTTGTTTATTTTTTAGTTTAAGTCACTAAATTCAGCTATTTTCACAGGGCGCACATTTCCAACACATCCGTACTTCTCAGCACAGCTGGGAGCTGGGCAGCTGTCACTCTACAATATTTTGAAGGCCTATTCACTTCTGGACCAGGAAGTAGGATATTGCCAGGGCCTGAGTTTTGTAGCAGGAGTTTTACTACTTCATATGAGTGAAGAAGATGCTTTTAAAATGCTGAAGTTTCTTATGTTTGACATGGGCCTAAGAAAACAATATCGTCCTGACATGACAATTTTACAGGTATGATTTCATTTTTTTAAGTAAAGGGTGCTAATGTTAAATAATAATAATAATGCAATACAGCTAACTTTGTCAAATGAACTTAAATTGAGTTCTTAAAAATAGGGAAGGATAATCTAAGAAAAGAATACATCATCTTAAATGCACTATTTTCAAATCAAAATACTTCTGGAGAAACTATGGAAACCATAAATAAGAAGATTTCTGTTGTGTTCAAATGAGGTTCAAATGACCCTGCAAATGAGCCTGTTATAGGCTCACAGGTGACCCGTTCTGTGTCTTTTAGGTGGCTTCCAAGTATTTCCTGTTTTCACACAATTTCATCCAAACGTTGATTGACAAATATCTTTCTCTGTTTCTGATAAGTATGAAGCATGGACTTTGCTATTATGAATGTTAAAACGTGTTGATCTTTAGTCTCCTGTTCTTGTTCCATGCAGATCCAGATGTACCAATTGTCTCGACTTCTTCATGACTACCATCGAGATCTCTATAACCACCTAGAGGAACATGAGATTGGCCCCAGCCTCTATGCTGCTCCCTGGTTTCTCACCATGTTTGCCTCCCAGTTTCCCCTTGGATTCGTATCCAGAGTGTTTGGTAATTCTTCATAAAACTTCTCTCTGTTCTTTCTGAAGTCTTACATTTGGAATCTTGTTGTTAGGAACAGCATTACTATCCAGCCTGTTTCAGACACCCAGGAGAAATATTTTGCTTACTGTGAACAGAAGAAAAACAACAGAGGTCATCCTATGAAATGTGCAGTATATCAGTAAAACTTGAAGAGAGAGGAGGAAAGCAAAGGACAGTCCCTAATGTCTTTTTGACCTTATTGTTACCTTTTCCCACCTTGTAACCACTTTTAGAGAGGATGTAAAACTCGATGCCATGAAGGCAGCCATTGTATTATGACAATGACACTTCAACACCAACAATTAGTTATTTTCAAGCTGAAAAGAGATGTAACAAAGGCATCATCTGAGAAATATATCCATTTACTCCATTATCATAGTTTCCAGCAGTGTCAGCAGAAAATTAGCTTGAGACTTATGTTTTAAAACACACACACAGATGGCCCTTGCAGTGTAATCATGGATTTACTCTGCAGAAATACAAGACAATTAAACTAGTGTTTCTTATCCTGACAATTTTAGTTGCAAAAATGTTTGGAATCATCTGGGGTTTAGTTTCTAAAGTCACTTCTGTTGCCTATTTTTAGAATCTACAGAAGCTTTATTTTTTAATTAAATTCCAATTAAGAATTTACCTTGATGCTATCTTCTGGATGTATATTTCATTGATTGTTTGGTGTTTGAGAGATGCTTTGTTTCCTTTTCAGTTCTTTGTTTTTCAACTTCATTATGTGGTACTGAATTGTCCATAATGAGTGGGGTGGATTGGAGCTTTCTCCCCACTTCTCTTCTAGTGAGAAGCCAGTTTAATTTTCCTTAGCCAGTCTCATATAAGACCTGCAATGAAGAAATTATTTATTAATGGATTAATATTGACACTTTCGTGACTTAAAAACAGTATGGTCCTTTCTACCACAAATAGTAATACAGAGCACAAGAAGAACCAACAAGAATCCTGTCTGGTTTCTGTTTAAGGGCATGCTAAAAGTAATGCTAGAAAAATTCGAAGTGAAAAGGATGGTGCATAGAGTAGAACTATATGTCCCATGATTAGCATCCAAACTCCAGGGAAAACAGCATGTTTTTTTCCTGGAAGAGTTCAAAGCAGGTTAATGTACATCAACAAGTATGTAGCTGAGTAATAATCTGTGGGAATCAAATGAAGTGCTATATGCAAGTGTCATATAGTGAGTTTCTAATCAGTTCATCTTTTTGTTAATCTTTCATCGTATTGTACATGGTAAGAAGCATCTTTGAATGGGACAATTAACTGGAGTGAGGTTATAAAAGTGCCTTGTGTATCCAATATGTTTGGATTTCTGTCTTAATACGCAGATTAGTATTTTCTCTATCATTGAAGGATTGTAGGGCTTTAGAAAACAAAGACTTGGCATTAGAATAGAAGGCACAGATACATGATCTTCACACATTGGATTTTAGGTCAAGAAGAGAAAAGCAAGTGTGACAGAAACTGTTGCCTCTTTAAAATCTCTGATGTTTTTTAGAGAGAAAGTTCAATGTGACCAACACTTGCAGTTTTTAATGTTTCAAAGTATTTAGTAATTTCCTTAAAACAGTATTTACTGGAGCTATGTAGGTTGAGAACATTGGACATTCTCTTACATAAGAAAGTAAAATATCATCCTCACCCATACTAAAGACTCTGAAACACAGCTTTAAACAAAAAAGGCTAGAGCTGTCACTCTGCCAGTGGCTGTCATTAGCAGCATGGCTAGTTAGGATCCAATCATTTTTTACCTATGTCTTCACATACTTTTGCAGAGCATACATATAGAGATTTTCACTGCTCACTTATTAGAACCCTTGGGAGGAAAGAATATTGATGCTGAAGTAACTGATTTATAGGTTACTAACAGTCTGAGATTGCACTGCCATTTTCTAACATGTTATCTCTGAACCCTTTGTATTTGAAACTAGCCCACTCCTATTTAATGATAAAATTGTTACAGGCTATTCCTTTGGATTTCCGTAGAGTGTGCTTTTTGCAGTCATCTAACAGGCAATATGTAAAAGAAGTGGGTTAGACTGTTTTAGGAATCAAATATCGAAACTCCTTTTAAGTTTTTATTTATCTGTCCAAACTTTCAACACATCTCCTGAGCAGGAACTGATGAAAGTACAGTGTTACGAAAAATGCGTTCTTTAGTACCCCTGGTTACTTTTTAATAGAGGAGATTTGATAGGATGGTGTTTATTTTGTTTCAAGATTGTAGATAAAATTTAAATTTTTTTAATCCTGTAGGCTGCCAGTCATGCTGACATTAATTTGGGTACCTTCACTGTATTGTTGTTGTCTGGGAGCCCATTTAATATGAAGCATGGGAAGTGGATAACAGACAGGTCTTTGTTAAGTACTTGCTCTCATTTCAAATGAGAGAGATATTTCAGCTATGTATTACCAGCTCAGTTATACAGACATTCATTGGCAACTTTTAGGTCACCTTGAGTTAATCTGCATGTCATTTTGGGGCAGGTGCTGAATCATAAAAACACATTCTTTTTAGCTCTGCTTTTTTCACTTTGTGTTTCTAGCTGTTCTTCAGTATTTCCTGTCCTAATGTAGAGCTTTCCCTATGAATCATTTTCCCATAGTTTTGAGGTTCAATAGAGAATTGAGGCTGATGTTACCACTTTTTAATCATTTCTGCTGTTGGAGTTCACATGTGGCTCAACACAGAGCTGAAAAATGTTACACCCCTTTTGGGACAAACGGCAACAAAGTGCAAGATGTATGGTTGGTTTTTACTTGTGCTTTTCTTTCTTGGAGAGAGAGAGTGAAATGAGTTGTGGCTGCAAGCTAAAGAGTGCAAGAGGGGAATTTCATTATGATGCAAATTTGGAAATAGAATTTGGTTTTACTAAGAAAGGCTGTTAGCCAGTGTTTTCGTAGATTCTTCACTACATCAGAGATACCTGTAGTTTTGCTAGTAGTTGTTTCCCTTACAGCCTTACAGCATGGTGGGATCTATCTCTTTTTTTTTCTCTCTCTCTTTTCTTTAGCTTTTTTTTTTTTTTTTTTTTTTTTTTTTTTTTTTTTTTTTTTTTTTTTTTTAAATCTCGTATCAAGACGTACTTTTTTTTTGGTGGTTTGCTTTTGGGGTTTGGTTTGGTTTGGATTTTTTTTTGTGTCACTGTGCTACTTTGTGATTGATTGTGGCGGGTTTATAGCTTCAAATACAAGGCAGGGAAAGAACGAGAGAGAAGCCCTTTCAAAGTAAATTCATATTTAGGAAATATGATAAAAACCCCACAGTATGTTCTATTCCTTTATCACCTCAATTAATAATATTTCATTTCTTAGATGCTTCTGTCTGTAGCAAAGCGAGTCCCTCAATGAAACCAGGAGCAGATTGTGAGTTATAGTAGCAGTAAAGTCAAATGCAGGGCAATGCTGTTTATACAGATTGGATTTCTCGTGTGATGCCTTTATTGCAGACTTATATTTCTTTACTCTATAAATACATAGGCACTTCGTAAAGAAAATAAAGGAAAGGATATTACATTGAAAGATCGCTATATACTGTGGTTTCAGTGTGCTTGGTATGCCAGGTGCTGTCATTGCAGGGCCACCTGCAATATTTACACTTAAGCTGTATGACTGAGATTTCAGGGTACTTATTAATATAGTTATTAGCATATTAACAGAAGTGGTTCAGACACATACTAAAAATAAACACATACATCTGAAACTTGAGGCTACTGGAAAGTGTGCATTTAGCCTCATGTGCTCAATGTTGTATGTGGTTTCATGGCTTTCTCCACCAGATGAGAGAAAAACAAAATTTCAGGTATTCAGTTGTGTCTTCAGGTATAAGTTTTTTCCCTGTTGTATTATGATTTTAAAGGGCATTGGGATTAGATTGCTATTCAAATTTATATTCCTATGAACATCAAAACAGCCCACTAAACTATTACATGCACAAAAAGTGGCAACACTGATAAACTTGACTACCTAGTTTATTGTAGACTTAGCTTAAACATAAATTGCTTTTAATTTTTGTGAAAACTCATTAACAAATTAGTAAGTGATTGTGTTAGTCAAGTGTGCTATTCACAGTAATAATCTCGATCCTATAAAACTTCTAAAGCCATAGCCAAAAGCACATGTCCAGCACAGTGTATCTAACCTCCAGGTCACTCCTATGAGAAGTTGTTGTCCTTGGACAATTTATTGTTTTGATATTCTTGTCAAAAGATGTGCTTGCTTGATATAACCTGTTTTTTCCTTGTTTTCACAGATATGCTCTTTCTTCAAGGATCAGAGGCTATATTTAAAGTGGCTTTAAGCCTTTTGGGAAGCCACAAGCCCTTGATTCTGCAGCATGAAAATCTAGAAACTATTGTTGATTTTATTAAAAGCACTCTCCCCAACTTGGGTTTGGTACAGATGGAAAAGACCATTAGTCAGGTATGAAATAAACTGAACACGTGAGAGGTGTTCAGTTGCATGGAATTCATGCATTCATGTGAAGGAATGCTCCTGTTAACAAGTTCTCAACAGGAAAACCAGAACAGCTACTTCAAGCTGAGAACTCTGTTGTACTTTGGAAGATGTTGAAAGCTTTCAGAATGTGATGACTTTTCAACTGAGATGACTTAGTAGCTTTGTATGGTATTGTAACCATTGGTTATTGTCACTTTACGAAGCCTTTAGTGAAAATTACTTTAATTTTTTTTACCAAAGAATCTTGCCCTCCAAGTCTCATATCAGAAGCAAAAATTGACATACAAGAGCCTCACAAATGTTAACCTTAATGAAATTAGAAACCTCCCCACATTGTCTCTACTGGCTTTTATGGTGCTGGCCCAGTGTGTAACAACAGCACCTTTGTAATTCTGTCAGGAGTACATGGGGCAGTGCAGAATTTTGCAGTGAGTAGTGACTCTAGGCAGCAAAACTTGGAATCCTTGATACAATTCTTTTAAACAGCAGACAAGGAAAATGATGCAACATTGCTAAGCTGGCAGAATACTCCACATGATACCTGTGGAATATGATAAAATCAGAAATTATTTCAATTAAGGCTTGCCTGTTTAAAAACCCTAAGTGTTGTTACACTTGACATCTAAACTGCAGCAGGCAAGTAGAAGATGGGCTTTAGCCAGTTTTTCTGAAGGCCTTTTGTGGTCCGGAACACAGGGGCTGTGCTGTGCAGAACTGCAGATGCTGAGAACCCCCCAAGGGCTGCCTGAGATCAAAGCCTGCAGCTTGATAAAGAAAGCAGCAGCAGCAGCACAGTGCTCTGAGCAGGGCTGGCGAGGCGCTCCCTCCGAGCCCTGGCAGCAAAGCTTCCAGGCAGCACGGCTCACATTAGGGCCAGACACATTGCTTCTAGTGCTTACTGTCAAAGGAAGGCGATGAGAACTAAAAAGTCTGTGCAAGGCAAAGGAAAGCAAGGAATTTCCAAGGAGCAAAAGGGGTTGTATGTTACCTGCCAGGCCGAAAGGGCTTAGGTGACCTGCAGAAAACTGTGTGCTTTGAGCGGAAGGAGGGAGGGATGCTCTGTTTAGGCAGCTCTGACCACTCTAAATTTGAAGTGGGTAGGTAGAAGTGAGTTGAAGGAAGAGCAGTTCCCCTGCTTTGGTCTGGGCTGACTTTGAAGAGGGCAGCTGTTTGACCAGCCCACAGTCCATACAGAGCTCCTGGGTTAATCCCCATGCTCCTCATCCTTCTGCAGCATGGCCTTTGGTTCCGTGCCTTAATGTGCCTTCAGTTGGCTAGGTTTCAAATAAAACTTTTTATTGCCTCATGTTTCCCTTTCAGATTTGATACTCTGGTTATGACAGCAGGGATTTCCCTCGCCCCTCAGGAGCACAGAGGCTAGAAATGGCAGAGGTCATGAGAGGAACTAACATTCCTGCCCTGCTGAATTGCACTGCTTCTTTTATTGAAATTTCAACAAGGTGTCTTCTCCAGAGGTGCTCAGATTCACAGAAAATGAAAATTCCCTATGTGTGATCAAACTCGAATTAAAACTGCCTTTCAGCCTTCTGTGCTTAGATGCTCAGTATATATGTTTCTGCTGCTGTTTAACTCTGAGATAATTTTTTATTGGACATGTGACAGAAACATTTCATAAACTGATGTTTTCTTTAACCAACAGTTAAAGTTTTGCAGACAGAGCAGATAAATAAAATAGGCAAACGTTCCTGTTACTTTTAACAGGTATTTAAGATGAGCTTTGACATTTAATTCATTTTCAAAATGAATAAAGTACAAGAGGTTTAAAAATAAAGAATGACCCTGGAACGTCTCTTCTTGGGCTATTTTTCCAATACATTTTTAAATCAACTTCTATTTCTTCTATGTTCTGTGATTGGCACAATTGTCCTTTTAATTTACTACCTTCTTCACTGCTTGTAGAGGAGATTGGACTCATAGTTATGAATAATTTGAAGGCAGATGCTTGCCAAAACCTAGAAAAAGGAAAAGAAAATAATATGTTTTTTCCTTTGGGTCACTCTGCACCTCAATTTATTTATCTGCTTTTAAAATAAAATGTTTTCTTAATGTTCATGGATAAGACTGACCATTCATTTCAGTGATTTGTAGTTAACAATAATAGAAATCTATTTTAATGTTATATAATGTTTCTGTTAAGTGTGTTAGTGTAAGGATAGATAATTTCATTTTCTCTCGGTCTGTAAAATACTATAGAATCCTAAATAAAGATAGCAAAGTCTACTGTTTTTCATTTAAAGCTTTTATTTTACTTCAGCCTTACACTTGTACATGTGGCAGGTAAGTTTGGACCACACTTTTTCTGAACTGACAACTAGTTCTGGGTATGACTAGAAGGATTTATGCCAAGCTGAGATTGAAACCTTAAGTCTAAGTAGTTTTGCTGAAATCAGGCAACAAATCAGTAGCAAATTTTTAAGTAGATCCAATGCCAACGTATTGCATTCTACTGCCTCAGTCTTGCCATTTCCACAATAGGAAATGTGAATGCCAAAAAGTAAGTCCTTTTCTTGTATGCATTGATTAAATATCTAAGTCTAGATCTCAATCAATAGGTTTTAAAGCCTTGAAAGAGCAATGTTTTTGATCTGCATAGCACCTAATAATATTTTTATATACAACAGGTGTTTGAAATGGATATTGCCAAACAGTTGCAAGCTTATGAAGTTGAATATCATGTGCTTCAGGATGAGCTTATAGATTCATCTTTAAATGACAATCAGAGACTGGATAAATTAGAAAAGGCAAACAGTAGCTTGCGCAAACAAAACTTTGATCTCCTGGAAGAACTGCAGGTACAATTTATATTTCATATATGATTAACATTCTAATTTACTAATTTATACATCTTTTCAGAAGAGAATGTCCTATACCACATCACAGGAGGGAATGGTGTTTGGTCTAGTGAATAACTTTTAACCACTTAAAAGTTTTATTTAGTTTAGCCCTCAAAGTTTACATACGGAAGAGATTCTGAGAGGGGGATGGTTAGAGCATATACTTGTAATTAGTGAAAAGTTGATTCAACACACTGCCTCTTCTCTTGTAATTAAAATTATATCTCTAGAAGATAACTAAAAATACACAAAGTGTTTTTTCAACTTCATTTTTACATTTTCAGTCACTGCTTTATTACAGCAGGCATACTACTCTGTCAAAAATGGGTAAACTAATTGCAATGCCACAATTTAGGGATACATTAGAGGTAGGATACATTGTCTATAAAGACATACTTTCTATTACAATTTTTAACTGTTATCCAGATTGTTTAAACATTATGTGAAATCCTATCCACTCCATGATTCTGTGATCTTCCACCCACTCCTGTCCCTATAGACTTGACAGCCTTAAACAGTTTATTACGAAGCTCATCTCCACTTGAGTGCTGGCAAGTCAGCAGCTAGAATCACAGCAGGGAACTTCACTATCTAACACTAGTGTTGGAGCAATCCCTTTGTCTTGGAGGTGGGCTTCATCAGACTTTGTTTCACATGGTAGAAGGTGACGCATTGCTGATAGGAGGAAAATGCATCACCAGATAACATGGGTCAATATTGTTTGCCAATATTTTGTCCCCAAAGGCTGACTTTTTAACCCATCATAATAATTACATGACGGCCAGTGGGCTCATCAGAAAGGCAAATACTTGCCTGAAAACCAAGACCACCCCGTACTCATGTCTCCAAATGTTATCCAGTGCTGAAACTTCCAAACAAGTGTCTGATGTTGTCAAAGTACCTACAGGTCTCACCATGAGGAGGTTGAACAATCTAATACTTTGTCTCACCATGAAGTAGAATGCCAATATGTGCAGCCTTTGAGTGAGAATTTTTGAAATTTTTCACAATGTGTTTTCCATTTGCATATTGCTCTAAATCCCCTTCTTCTCCTTTGCCTTCAAATCTGGCATTTGTTGGACTCAGTGTTGAGATCAAATGAGGATGCAGCTAACATGTTGAGTTGTCTTTGTTTTGCAAAGCGACAAGTGTGGCTGGCCAAAAATATCTCCCAACTGACCCATACAGAAGCTTATGTTAACCTGCAGTTCTTTGGTATAAAATTGGCAGATTTGGTAACTTTCTAATTTCATTACTTTGCATTATATTCTGAGTTTAGTTTTTCATAATTTCTAAAGTATTTTAAATGTATTCATGTATCTGAAAAAATAGTTTAAAGATGGTTTCAGTTATTAATGAATTTACCTTTTTTCCCCTTCCCATCCTTTCTCCCCCCCTATCTTTTTACTTTGATAGGTGGCTAATGGAAAAATCCAAAACCTTGAAGCTACAGTAGAGCTTTTATTGACCAATGAAGGCAAACTGAAGCAGTCCATTCTCACTCTTGAGCAGGAGCGAGCAGCTCTGCAGAAAGCTGTGGAAGAGATGCAAAAAAAGATGGGTGATATAGATGGGAAGCTTCTACTTAATAGACAAGAACACATGGATGCTGACTGACAGGCACAGTTGTAAGGGAGCAGAGAAGCTGAGCAAGAAACAAAGGGAAGAACTGAGTCATTTTGTCATGATCCATGGGGATTTGACATTGTCATGTTCATTGTACATGCCTTACTGTAGCAAAGCAAGATACGGGCATGGTGGCTTTCCATATCAGAGAAGCTGGTTTCTTGGGGAAAAGACTCTTCTTAGTATGTAGAAGTACTATGAAGAGTAAGATGCCACATAAGAAATAGTAAACAGGAGGAACTTACTAGTGTGTGCAGTCATGCACAGTACTCTGTAAATATGGTATGGATTCCTCAATAAGTGCTTCTAAATCTAAGTGCTTGAGGTTTGTCACATTTTTTGTTTGTGTCTGGATCACCACCATGTGAAATAGCACATGCTTAGAAGGTCTTTTGAAGAAATATGTCACTGTAAAACCTTTGAATGGATGACTGCCCCATTGCAGCTATGCAGTGGCAACATTTACAGGCGATTTGTGATTGGACCTGAGATTTTTGACAGTGTAATTCCCCTACAGCTTGGCTGGCTTCTGTTAATTATGTTGTTTACACCTCAGAAAACTGCTTCCTGATGCCTGAAGGTGTCAATCCATTGGACTCCAGGGAGCTGGATGTTATCATATGTAACTATGCATAATTGGGGGGCTGCCTTCCTTTATTTTAAGTATATTGGTTTAGTATATTTCTTGTTTAACGACTATTAATTTAGTGTATTGTTAGTTGACATTATCTGATAAACATACTGTATATAGTAACTGCATTATTCTTAACAAAATATACTGACGTTAATTTGGTGAAGCCTGTGACTCTTGCAGCATCATTCAAGGATTTATATTCAGACTCCTCAAATTTCATCTTATTTATTTCTGATCTGCTGTGTGATGTAAGACATCTTTTTGCTGGGAAGCTAATGTCCACTGTCTTTTTTTTTCCCTTTATTTGCTACTCTGTGCCCATCCATCCTCTGAGAAACGTTAAGACATTTTCTGAAGAAGTGGAGTAATTTCAAGAGCTCCATGGTGTGCCAGATATGCTTAAACTGTTTCATAAAGGGTACAGAAGTTCTAATTAGGACACCATTCTTTTTGCAATGCATCTTTCAAATAAGATTACATATATAAAAATATAAGTCTCACTTTCCTTATTGTAAAAGTAGTTGGAAAGCCAGTTAAAGCGGCACTGTGCAATAACACCCATGGATATGCTGTTGTTTGGGTTTGCGTCAAAATTAGGAATATTGCCATAGTTTTGTTCAGTCCCCAAGCACAGAGTTAATAGGCACTGGTGTTTTGTTACGGTGAAGATTCACCCAGGATGTGATTTTTATATGTTTGGTTCTTGCAAGTCCACTTTGTATTCACTTAGCATTGAAATTCCACATACATCAGTTATTATTAATCCATTTACCTCTTAAGCTTGGTTTTTTAATTTGGAAATCCGTAGGGAAGCTTACACTTCATGTTTAAAATCTTGTCATAATGAACCTCATACTGTTAGAGCACTCAAGTAATGTTGCATTTTTACAGCATAGTGCCATAGTTCATACACTGACTTTTTAACAAGAGCAATAAAAATAATAATAATCTACGCCTACATCTATGTTGTTACATTTTTTGACACTGAAAAACAAAACCACAGTTGGTGGGGTGCCAGTTCAGAACCATGTAAGATGAGACTTCCCCTGAAAGTACGGTACTATCTACAGTGCTTGTAATTTCCATTCAACTCCCTGGTACAATGAAACAGTTGCTTCTATCTAGTTAGAAAAGCATAAAATTGCTTGTTACCTCTTTACCAGTCATGGTTTCTGAGAACAGTGACTCTAGTTCTCGTCTAAGTGCGCTTAGTAACGGCCTTACGCAAATTCTCTCCAGTGAAAGGCTTTGGACTAGAAGTTGGAAGGAAGTAATACCACTTAGCAAGTTCCCAACTTTGTAAAAGCTCAGGGCTCTTCCTTCCAAAAGTATGAGAAAGAAGTAATAGAGCCCAGGGCTAGTCCCAGATACTTTATACGGCAACTGTGCTGTAGCTGAGCATCCTTAAGAATGTGTAAAATTAGATCTCCTATTTTCTGAGTACCAGAAATTGTCATCACATACTGTCTTCCATATGAACAGTAATTTCTGATTCAGAGAATATTTTTTTTAAAAGCCATCTGAAAATCCATACATCACATCCCTCAGCAGAAATAGCAAATTAACCACTCCTGGAAAATCAAAGTTGAAATAATCAAATAATTTTCTCCATATCACTTCTACAGATAAAAAATCCCAGTAATGTTGCTTAATCTTTTAAGAAAAGAAAAAGCAGTGAAGAAGGAAGGAAGGAGTTCATTGGTATGTGCAACTTAGGCTTCCAAAGGTGCATGGCAAAGGCAGCAAGGGGTGCTAGTGAGTTACATGGATGCAGTAGTCCGGAGAGAGGTTACCCTGAAATGTGGAAAGAACTAATGTTGACATGTACAATAAGAAAAAGGCAGGATCTCTGAAACCATTGCAGTGAACAGCACTGCATGGATGGAGGACCAGCTGCAGTGTGTTGTGGTCACCAGTTCTGGTTGGGTTTTCTTCCGTCTAGTCCGACTGATTGTGGTAGGTACCTGGGACTCCCCGTGCTTCTGGCTGTTTGATGTACTTCTATATTTTGCCCTGTTGTCTATTTCCAGAGATCTTTATTTAATACAGAATCCGAGAAATGATACACTGCCTATCGTGGGAAGATCAAAGCACTTTCATAAAGGCACAAATTCCCTTGTTTGAGTGAGAATTGAGTCACAAAAAAGTGCAATGACTTACACCAAATATTTTAATTTCGCACTGAGTGCTGGCATCCAGTGCAATCCAGATCTTCTAAGTCGTGTCAAACTGTCTTACTGGTTTTCTGAAAGATTGTTCCAGAAGGTCTGTAACGTGTACTTGGTATGTCAGGAAGTGCTTCGCTGAAACAATGTAAAATGGGAAACGCAGGCGCTGGAACCTTGTCCTTTACTGGCAGCTATTCCTCCCTCTCGACAGTAACTCTCTCAGTCCCACTAAAACATGTCGTGTCCTTACCAGATACCTCCTCTGCAGGTACCCAGCACCTGCCAGCTCTTGCTTGACACATGCTGGAGTGGAGGCACTGCCAGCAATCCTGAGCAGCAAGGACTGTAGAATAGCAGTCAATCAATATTCTTGGGATTTTTTGCAAACATAATAATCTGATAGGAATTGCATTATTTAGGACTAAGTCACAAAACTGCAGCTAGTAGGACTCTGAATGAAGGACAATAGTCTATGCATGGCAAAGAAGACAACATAACTGGTGCTTTTTCTCCTTTGGGATCTTACTCCACCATTCAGTGGAGCAAGGAGCTGAATCCATTTTTTTTTACTTCAAGCCCACTACAACAGGTGCTGCAATTCCACTGTAATAAAACAGCCTAGTATGTCAAAATGGCAGAGCATACCACTTCTTAGCCAAGCCAGGTGGGATACTGTCAGTGCCCTCAATGCATTCCCCTCTCTCCTGGAGATTTGGCTGCTTAATTAGATAACCTTGCAACCATTCAACAGAAAGCTGGAAGAAGCCAAGTGCTTCCCACACTGCCACCATCTTTTAGGAGATGCATTTAAACTGAGTCTCCTGTGCTTGGTCCTTGCCTGAGCTATGTTGCAGCCACACCTGCATCTGGCTTTGTACCCTTGTTGATCCTGACCTATGGGCTTGGTTTTCCTGTTTGAGCTAAGCCTTGTCTGGTGACCTGAACTGTTGACCTGCCTTGCTTGTGTTTTTTGTGTATTGTGGGACATGCCCCTTGTCAGTAAGTTGTCCCCTTTTCCTGCCTGTCATGCTCAGCTCCTGGCTCACTGTCCCCTTCAGAGCAGCGCTGCCCTTGCTGCTCCCCAACTCACAGCTCAGTTTTCATATCTACACTGCTGCTGATTCTGGGGCTGGGCTGGTCAGGGCTTGTTTAGGTGTCTGTGCATGCCACTGCTGTTCCCTGAAAAAGCCAGCCTGTTCTCTCAGAGCCTGCTTAGGCACCTCCAGCACAATGGTTGCTCTGTGTAACATGGCCTTTACTAGTTTCCCATCTGTTTCAAAATTCTATGTTCACATTCTTTTCCACATCAAACAGTGCACCATATTTGCAAACACAATTTTGGTGTTGATAACACCAGGAAAAGTGCCTGAAGTGAAAAGAATACATTTTGACTACAGCTGGATGAATGCCATGGTTGCTTGAGGCGCCTTAGATCACTGCACAGCATTTATATGGTGTCACGCCCCGTGCAGTGAAGCAATTTTTCTTCAACAAAGCTTTAGTAGAACAGGTGCGTGGGCGCGAGAAGAGCGCTGGCAGCCAGGCCAATCATTGGGAGCGCAATCCAGGCATTGCCCTCGGAAGGCACATGTGCACATGTGTAGCTTATAAAAGATAAGTTTTACATAACCTAAATTAGGGTGGATCACTAGGTACTCATTTGCTCATGTAGCTGCCAGAAAAAGTTCCTTTCATCTAGACAAACCTGAGGCTGCAAGAATTCTGTGCCTCAAAGTAGGCCTTTTCAGCATAACCCAAAGCAAATCAATAAGGACTTCATTATGTACAAGACTCTAGTTATTCTTTTGTATAAATGCATTTTTCCTCCTCTCTAATTGTGTCATATATTTTCATGGTGCTAGAAAATTGTTGGGGCTATAGATGCTGAAAGATGATGAAACTCCTCTCGCAGAGAGAACACAGATGATTAAAACAGGGGTTATTTCTCTTTCTCATGCATCTTTTCAGAACCAAAGAGATTTTAGGAAAGCTTCATGACGTTTCTTTTTTGATTAGGAACAACTGACATGTTCTGACAACAGCCATTGATCCTAGGTTCCACCAGATGCCTATTTCTTTCTGTCACTGTCTAGCACTCTCCTGTAAAACCTTTCCTTTTGTTAACATTTCACACTAGACTGCTTGTCTGCAAAGGAGATAGAAATACATTTTTCATTTTCTAGCTAAAAGCAGAATATGATAATTATCTTTTGTATCTGTGTGCTCCTCTGTTACTAGTGAGGCAGTGAGTTTCCATTTCTCAGTAGTTATTTGCAAGTCATTCTAATCAAGATGGTCCTCAGGAAAAAATGTCTTGCTACAATTTGGTTTGTCCTATTGTCCTATTTCTTTTGGAAGTGGGGGAGGGAGAAGGAGGGGCAGGGGTTGACTGTTTAACCATGATTAAGAAGTTTCAAGTTCCATTTTCTCAGATTTTTTTTTCATAAGCTGTTAAATGATGATTGAGTACTAATAATACTCTTATACAGAGTCTCTTTTTTCCATGTTTCCAGCATCTGATGTGTAAGATGTTGTTGGCTCTGTAGATAGTGACATTTCTTGTAATGTTGCAGATTTGAAATTGCCAAGGCAATGGTTAACTTAAAGAGCATTTCTTCCATGTACTCGTTAAGATGAGCTGAGTAGCTTCAAGAGTCTGCTGGCTGGGACTTTGAGCTCATGAAGCCATGGATTCTTGGTCAGATTAGTGGTACATGTATGTCTTCCCAGCTCGTTATTTGCAGTTTTCTCTTAGGGCATATCACAAAAAATCTGATTGCAAAACAAACAAAACCTGAAATGCGGTTGTTGTTTAGTGTTTAATGGCCTGATATGCCAATTGTCTCTGGTATTTTTGATAATGAATCTTAAATAGTGGTTTCAGTGGTTAGAGATGGAGGTAACAGGCAGATACAGAGGACCAGTGAACCTTGCAAATGGCAAAATAGCAATGTAATTAGTATGTAAGTACAGAATAATTCTAGAGCCTTTGAAGTGTGTTCTATACAGTAAATGTGTCCAGCAAGTTGTTAATAGACATTATGCTCATTTCGAGAGAAGGAAAAACCAAGATGCTTATTTAAAAAGGAAAGAGATGGACTGTCAAGACGGCGTGTAGGGCCAGACAGGATAAAGCCATGACATTTTCAAGACCTGCAGCAGGATGTCTGACATACCAAAAACAGATGTGAGAGCAAAGATCCATTGAACTGAGAGGCAATACAAATTGACCATAGTGAAATAATTGGGATAAGCCTCAGAAAACCTTCAGGTTTTTTACGGTTCCTGATGGAGCTCATAAAGGCAGGCTTCAGTGTCAGCAGGGTTTCTCTGATAATGTTCTGTTCTTTTCAAATAGTGGAGAAAGTCAAGTAAGACCTGATTACATAACATAGTCATCTGGTCAGAAAAGTTTGCTTCCTGCTAGAATGGAAAATAAAGGAAGACTTGTTAATACAAAAATATATTCCATATCTTCCAAGAGCTTCTGGCATATCTCTGGGATGCACTGACATCATCATCATCATCATGCTGAGAACAAGCTTCCATAGTACCTAGAAATCAAATAATTTAAGTAGCAAGTTCAGCCACAGACACTTAGAATATGTAACTTTGCTGGAGCTTACACAAAGGCAGACCACGATGCTGGTCTATTATTAGATGTCCCTGCTGGAACCATTTTTTGGTGATACCTGCCACCTTCCCTTGCATTTAATGAGAAAGTTATTTGCTCACAAATTTGGGGTTTATTGTTTGACTGTCATGTTTCTGACCTTAACTTGATTGTTTGGCATTAAACTGCTAAACTGCGTCGACAGAGTAGAAAGATTGCTTTAATGCATTGACTTTGCAGGAAAACAAGAAAAAGAATGGTGAGACAGAACATATGTAGGTGTTTTACCATGCCTGAACAGAAACTGCAGCTGCAGAAACTCCAGGTGGCCCAGTCGGCTCCTGCAGGATTTAATGGGATAGAGTGATGGAGTCATATATAACTGCTGACTTCAGTGTTACTGCATGCTGGCTTAGATATGCTGGCTGGCTTGGAGGGTGCCAGAGCGAGCCATTACCCATACTCTAGTAGCTGCCAAGTTCCATATAGGGTAGAAAAAATAAGTCAGTTTTAGCCTAAATCAAGCAGACGTAAACAGCATCTTCTATCCTCAGAACATCTTTAGGTACCCAAAATTATTAGCATTTGTTTAAAAGAAAAAAAAAAAAAAATCAGCATTTCAGATTCTCTCCTAATTTGTTCCAGCATCTCAATTCCAGAAAGCAATACCATTTTAACTGGGGCTGATGTTTAAAAGACATGACTAAATAGGTACAAATTAAGGAGTGTATATTTGGACATTTGAGTGGATCTGTGCTAATTATTATTTGCTGAGTTTGTGTTGTAAGTACAGTAAATTCTTGTTTCCCCTTTTAAAAAACTTCATGCCTCAACAAAAGATAAAAACTTCCATTGTCAGCTTTTGCTTAAAAAAGAAGTAGGAAGTTCTATGGTTAAAGGAACGTAAGTGTATGTGAGAGAAGGAGGAAATGAGAGTTTCAGAAGCAAAGAGCTGACAGCAGGGATTTACCCAAACCCTTTGTATGACCTCCAGAGAGATCCCAACAAAAAAACATGCAACAGCTCACTGGTGTGGGCTACACATTTCAGGAATTTTTAGTTACTGCAATGACTAAAAATTCTCTCAGAGACAAGGTTACACTATACTTTCCCTCTTCTGTATTCCCTTCCCACAGCTACTCTATCTTGCAACATAAAGGTGGGACATGCACACAACATAGACACAAGCCAAACATCTGCAAGCTCTGTTGTCTGTCACTTGAACACCCTGTCCTGATGAGCCAAACAGTCAAGAGGAAAAACATCACTGGGGACTAAGGTGCTTTCTTCTGTGAGCTGTGAGGTCCACAAGAGTCACCGGCTCCGTACTAATGCCAATCCTGTGCACTTTGGTAAAGCATGTCTTCTGGAAAACCAGCAGCATATGATCCAGCTAGTGTCAAGAGATGACGACTCTTCCACTTTCCGTGACAGTTCAACCTAGAAGGGTCAAACAAGAACAAAACACTGAAGACTCTGCAGAGCCAAAAGATTTTGTTGTTGTTTTTGTTGTTCAGGCAGATCGACCATTGGAATGGAATTCTTAAAAGATTTTATGTTTTCTCACAGATTTCCTTCGTTACCAAGCATGGTTTCTGCCCAGAATTCGTAGGCACTGCGAGCCCTCTTTGCTAAGGAAACAAAGAGCATGGGCAGTCTGGAAGCTTTTATGCACATCAGGATCTTGCTCTTTCAGTCAGGAAAGAAGGATATAAGTTAAACCATATACCATTCCTGATGAGTAGTTCCAAATTCAGCTCCTCTCTTCCATTCCTGATTCTTGGCTATTTCTCAAGTCGTATCTCCACAACTCCCAAGAAGCAGATTTACAAAAAGCTGTCTGAGATATACTAAGCCTTCCAAAAGAGGTAGTTAATTTTACCCAGAACCCACACATTACTGCTCTCCTTCCTGGCCAAGTTTGTTAGTTTGAGCTCAGTGCAGTCCCAAACTCAGCCAGTTACATGATTCCCAGTTTGGAGTTATCCTGTGCCCAGCAAGCTTGGAGGATAGAAAGAGCTCACTCTCGTCAGCCTACACCATTCCATGTTGACATACTTAGAGTATTTTCAGGTCAACTTCAAGACTTCTCTTCACTAAAGTACAATGAGTATGCAGGCAATATGAAGCATTTTACCAGCCCCGACCATTTATGGTGTGGGCTTCTGTACCACCTTTCATTTTCCGTAATTATTGGAAGACAGGCACAGAAATTGTATGTGATGGTCCATTGGTGGTCTTCTGCATGCCCCTGGTTAGTCCTTCATTTCCATGTTTGTAGACAACAGTTTTGTTCCAGCACCCACTGGGAACTCATGTTAAATCTGCTGGCAATGGCCATGGCTCCTAAGGTCTTTTCAGTCATTTTTGATCATCCCAAGATTTATTCTGTAGTTATGACATAGATTGTTCATTCCCAAATATGTAATTTCCACTGCATTAAGGCATTTTGTTTCCATAGGACACAATACCATTATAAGAATCAAGACCAGTCAGAAACCTTCCTAAGTTTGTTCTTCTGAAACATCATCTGTGCAAAAAGTCTTCTATACCTGCATTTCTTTTTCCCCAATGGAGGTTTGCAAGATTCACTAAAGTTTCCAGTCTGGAATTATGTGCATCATGACCACCCAGCTTCCCCTGTTTCCAGTCCCCACTGTTACATAGATGGGTAAAGCAGTAGTCTGAGACCAGAATGTGGTTCCATTTTTTAAAGGTAGGAGCAACATTTAAAAGCAAGCAACATTTAAAAGCAAGCACTCACAAGCTGTCAGCTGTGTTAGTTTACCAAACCCCTGGACATTCAGTCTATTGTTCTCACTGGATACCAAACTGGCCTAATTTGGAAGCAAAGAGAAGCAGTTATGAGTCTCACTGGAGGTTAGATGGGATTGTGAAAAGATGTACTGCGTATTCCACAAAGAAAACGCCAAGCTCATTCCCTTGCCTTAATTCACTTGGCAATTTTTCCCATTTTCTGACTATAATGAAAGAGCTTTTTCCAGCTCTCTCAAACCATCTTTTGCAAGAGGATTGTAAAGCTTCAGGCAATTAGCCTGACTATGTAGCCATTGCTGTTACTGGAGAAAGTTTAAAAATTAAACAGGTCTCATACCCAGGCCCATCACAAAAATCAGGCTGATTTCAATATAGTCTTACCCTGGGCAGATTGTAATGATCTTCTTAATTACATGTTTTAAGGACTTTCTGTCTCTCAGATCTAGCATGTTCTGTCTATGTAAGTGAAGAAACACCAACACTGTCAAGTATTACCCTGCTGCATCTTACCAGGAAGGGAAGAAAATTGATTAAAAAAAAAAACTCACAAAACTTTTGGCACATATTTTATTGTCTCATTTTACTTTCCTTTTAATGCCTGATGTTAAAGTACCCAAATTTATCCCCAGGGAGGAATTTGATCATCGATTCCAACAGGAACAGGATGACACCCTGATTATTCCTACCTCAGATAACAAACTGCCTCTGAGGGAGGAGCTCTGTTGTTGTTGCTGGGTTATTTTTTAATGTGTTTATTACCCTTGGAGTTTAAGACCTAAGCCTGTAATCTCCAAAGCAAAGCAGCTACTGTGACCCCAAGCAAAGGAGGTGCTGCAACACTGTTACTCAGTATTGCGCAACCACTGCGGCTGTGCTGCACAGAGTACTTCTGTCTCCTCCAGACAGCAACTCCCACGAGATACAGCTTTCCTAAATGATACCAGAGGTTGTACGGAGCAGCAGGGAGAGTAGAGGAGCTGAACCAAGTTCCTAGTATGACTTTTCACACATGTGCATGTTGCTCTAGGCAACCTACAAAATGAAAGTGTGGCCCTTATCATGGGTGGATTTAAAAGCACTCATTGGCCTTGATTTTTCTGTCAAGCTTTCTACTTTGGCATTTGAGCACTGTATAAAGTTAGTGTCCCCAGAGGATGGTGTGTTTTCCTACAAGTTAGCTTTTGCCTAAACCAGAGGGGTTTAGGTCACAGAGGATTGACAAGCTAGCCAAGTCTAGAACTGCAAACTGATTTCAGCCACAATGCTGAAGTAAATGTGGCAATGAGGGAAGAAGCATGGCAGATCAGGAACAACACAGATGAGACCAGACAGATTTAAGAGAGTTGTGACATGTCCTGCACGCTCCTAGAGCTGTTCTTCACTGTGGAGGCCCCGCTGAATGCTGGCTGTTGTACCAAAGCCTGTGCAGGGGAAGCAAATGGTGGGACACGGTGGAGAAACCCAATAAACAAACTGAGCATCAGAGGGAAGGTGTAGTAAGGGCAGGGTGGAGGCGCAGGAAGTGAAAGCCCTGTGACCAGCATCCTCTGCCACTGGCCAGCTGATGACCAGCTCCTGTCCTGCACACTGGAAGTGCTGCACAGTGCATGGCACCAGAGACACTGAACTGCCTGCACGCGAGGGGATGGACAGGGGAAGAACAGCTGGTGAGGCCTAATGAAGTTTCCAGAACAAGCTGTGTGCTTGAGTCTGCCTCAAGATTTCCATTTACACCAACCTGAAAGATGAGCGTTTGGGTTTGATTTGTATTGATTACATTCCAGCTCTAATTTTTACATAATTTTTTAGAGAGAGAGTAATTGCATTTTGCTATTTCTTTTCCAGATAAAGATGTAGCTGCTTTGTCAGAATGAATATCAACATTTTCTTCAGAAAATCTTAGGGAATTAAAACTGATCCAGAGATTCTAATACTAATTTCCTGCATTTCTATTACTGATCTACAGTATGACTCAAAGACTCTTTTACTCCTCTTAAACCAGTCAGCTAACTTCAAGCATTGATTTTAAAAATGAGTATTTAATTGACTTCCTAGTTCAGCATTTGTGCAACCGTCACACAGTGTATATTTCTGCATTATGGAATTTGCATCAGTGCTGGATCATATTCTCCACTAGATGGTAATGTTGTTTCAAATAGTTTGTGCTTAAAGGCGCTTCCTCGGCAACAACTCCAAAACAAAGCGGAAGCCATGAGATTTGTCCAAGAAATTATCTTCGGATGATTTGGAGAAGAAAAAATTTCTAGTTATTGTAAATACTTTTTGTTTTGAAAAGGTTTTGATGAAAACTTTGTATGTACTGTAATTACCAGGATCATGGACGTCTTAGTTCATGAAAAAAGTCTGAAAAGGTCTGAAAGCAATGAATCAATTAGAGAATGCAGAAGACAAGCAGAGTGATCTCTGCTTTATGCTATCTGATACCCATCGTTGTTACTGAGTGACTCAAAATCCTTCATTTGTTTTTAGCCACAGTTTTGCTGGGGAGTAGAAAAGTGCTCATCTCCTCCTTTTATGGCAATGGAGACAGAGGAGCAAAAAACCACTTCTGCAATGGTACTAGAAAAACCCCCTGGCTCCATCGGGATGTGGGGCAAACCAGCAGCTGTGCGGCTCTTCGCCTGCTGCCTGGGGCTGGGTTGGCAGGCCGGCACACCCAGCTAAGGGGCCGGGGCGCCGCTGCAGCGGGGGCTGAGCGCAGGCCCCGCGGCGGGCACGGCCCCGCTCGCTGCAGCACCCGGCTGCCGCAGCTGCGCCAGGACAGCGCGCCGGGCAGCTCCGCTCGCTGCGGGAAACTACGGATCAGCAGGCAGCTTCCTGACTGTTCACGGAGAACCTGGGCTGCGCTCGGCACCAAAGGGCGGCCCTTGTCACACAAACGTGATTTATTTATTTGCATTCCGCAAAACACAACCGCTATGAAACAAAAAGGCGCCGACTTGCCCCACGAGAAGAAACACAGTTCCAGCGCGTGCTGCAAGCAAACAGCTGCAGGCTCGCTCCCAGGCAATATCTCAGGCCAGTGCAGCTCTGGAAAATGTTTTTTAAAGTCTTTAAATAGCACGTAGTGTTAAAGCAAAACACGGTTTCCACCTTAGAAACCCAAAGTTTCCAGCTTCTGTGTTAGGATTTGTCGTGAAATTCAGTGGAATCCTTAACATTAATTTTTACTGTAATGTGCTGACAGATCTAAACTGATGTATTACAAATACTAACCCAAAACTAGCTCAGTCTGTTTCTTAGAGGTGATCCACCGATGTTGCAAATCAAAAGCAGGTTTATGCTCTTTGCAAACAATAACATGCTGTCCACTAGCACTGGCTGAGAACATCGTCATTTAACTTGCATAAAGTAAGAGAGTCCCTGTCAACATTGGATCCTCTGATCACATGAGACTCAATTACATATACTTCAAAGTTTATCTGTGCTAGTTTTATTTTTAGTAATAAAGGGAATTTTTAAAAAAGGCTTTTCACCTTTCACTTGGAACAAGAGATTGAGAAAGGTACCACCCAGGAAAATTGAACAGAGGTTCAATTTAAAGTAGCAATTCCTGATTTTGATAGTTCTGCAATGTGATTCCATTAATTGTTGCTAACGAATTAATCCAGCCTTGGCTACAGAGATTGTTATGGCTGTTAATACAGTTATGGAAAGGCACCATTTGGTTTGGAAGAGAAAAATGTAATGCCTCTGCTTCATGTTTGGGTTCTTATTCCTTATTCTTTGCTAGATGGAGTAATGGATAACTGTCAGTTTTGCTTTAAATCAGAGAAACAGGTTTATCCCTCTCTCAGGAGACATGAGATGAATCTCACACTCAGGTAAGTCTTTGCAGGCACTTCTAAGGGCACTGTCCCGTTGCCAATTGCTGTGCCTCTGCCTTATCTAGAGAGGCAACATTTACAATGAGAGGTAATAGCTTTAATCAGAGCTAACACATCTGATGTCCTTGTGGGCTCAGATCTTATTCATTTGTCCAGACAGGAAGCTGCAACCTCAGTGCCGAAGGAGGGTTAGGCATCCCATGCTTTCCACACTGGCTACCCTGGTTGCTTTTGCTGACATACCCGCCAAAGATACCTTCTTGAGGCTCTGTCTACTTCAGCCCCCAACTGAGTAGCAATCACACAAGTCAGAAAGACCTTAGTTTAAAAAGGCAAAGGAGGTGTTATTTCTTAAGATGCTAAATGGTGCTGTCTCTGCCAAAACTGCCTCTGAAGGCTAAAGACCAAGTAGAAGGATGAGTACCTCATGTTTACCTGCACCACGCCACAGCATATATGCTCATTGTATCACAACATTCTGTCACAAACAGCTACTTTGAAACCTAGCAAGATAATTTAAGATTCACATGATATTGTTATGACCTTTACAACCCTCTCGAGCCTCTAGCTATGCAGAGCAGTAGTTTCTCCATGTTGAGATCATATGGACACAGAAAGAGAGCAGCCTTTCTGACATGCTTTGCAGAACAGCCCTTACAAATATCTCTGGGAAGCTCATCTTCTATACACAATACAAATTTCAGTCCATACTTGGTGACAGCTTAGTAACCCACGAGGCTCACTCAACCTTACACAATGCATGTGCCTGACTGTTGGCAGAGCAACCTAAATGTGCTTTTTCCAGATAAAACACATAAGAGAGCGGGAAAATCTTTTCTTTTTCTTGCTTTTTTTCCTAATTTGCACCTGCTGTCCTATCTCATTCTGGGGCATCAGAATGTCTTGAATGTCACACTCCCAGAGGTGAGGTAATACTTGACCTCACAGTTTTCTTCTGAGTCAGGTGTGAGGAGCAGAGCCTGTTTCACATCACTAACACATGGCGCAGCTGCTGGGTCACTGCTCAGTTTGTAGATACATGCAGAGAAAAAGATCTGAAAATGCAGATTTTTTTGTTCAAGTTGACATGAGTAAGATGTTTGTGTCATGTTGCATCTTATTATGCTCATAATCTTTCAATATTATGAAATTTAATACTGGATATTGTAATTTTACAGTCTAAAAAAAATCTTACTTAGAAAAAAAATCATGTTTTCAACTTACCACTTCAAATTACAGTCCAGCAATTTTATATCTCTCTGTTTGCAAAGAGCGAGTTAAAAAGCATTATTCCATTTCTCTGCTCTTCTATAGAACTTTCCATCTGCAGATTTTTCAAGTGCTTTGAAGAGGATGTCCCAATTTTTTCTCTCTTTATGAGCCCAGTAGTGGAAACATAATGAGTTTAACTGTTTCTGCTTGGGCTCGCCATGCTCTGCAAAAGCAGAGGCAGAAGGGAGATGGGTGCTGGAGAGTCCTTAACCCCACTCAGACACTCTAACCCTGGAATAGCCTTGCCTTTCCTGTATATAAACTCCTCAAAGTGCAGAGTGTGGTGGCACTGAGTCAGGGTAAAGAAGTGGAACTGTAGTTGCAGAAAATGTTGAAAGTTCTTGCTGGGCTGAGGGGGCTGTGGGCAGTGCTAGGACATAGGGATAGGCAGTAGTCTGCTTGCCACCCAAGACTTTAAGAAGTACCTTTCACTTTTGGCTCTGTATTAGATGTCTGAACCATATTCTTTAGATAGATCACTATTAGACATGTATCTTAACCTTTGGAAAGCTGGAATATTTAGCTGTTCTTCCAAGAACGGGCCCTAACATTAAATCACCACAGATCTATATTGCTGCTAGATCTGCACTGCAGTCATCCCTATTTTTAGTGAAAGGTGATTAACTTCCTTTGTCCAAATTAATGTATTTCTATAAAAAAACACCCAAGGACACTAAGACTAATGCTTTTTCCCATGCAACAAGAGAAATTTATGCAGCTCTAGTGAGTGGCGGGAGGCTGGGCAGGCCACCCCTGGACAGCAAACACCCCTTGCCTGGTGTGGGGCCACTGTGACTGGCCAGGGATGTGTGAACAGGGCAGGGCTGGAGCAAGGCGTGGCAGGAGCCCAGCTTTGTTGAGCAGTGCCCTCCAAAATTCTCTGGCTTTGTCTTTGGTGTGAGCAGGGCTGGCAGATCCAGAGGAGAGTAACTCTTAAGACCAGAGAGGGCCTTGAGAAAAGCATCAACATGTGAGAAGCACTGCGCACCACTGGGACATGACTGAGACTGATTGAAACAGGCTGGTCTCCCAGATTATTCTCCTGTGTCACCGCCTGTTCATCCTGGAGGGACACCACCTCAGAGCACAGCATGACAGACTGAGTGGGTGATAGGATACGTCCTGTCAGAGTTTGTGCTGAGTAAAACACGTGGTGAGATGAAGCAGGAAACATCTCTGGAAAAGCCAAACTGACGGAGCTGAGAACACTTTGCCTGAGAACAAGGGGGGTTGAGATCCTGTGCTGCCTCTCTACGAGCAACCATGCTGAGTCCAGGGACAGGGTGACACAAACAAAATTTCTCAGGTCATTTGTGGAATTGGAAAAGGAACCATGGCCTCACATAACCTCATGTCTTGGCTTCCCACAGGCTAAACACCTGTTTCTGGACTCTGCAGCTGGAGCAGAGCTCTCTGTTCCTGCTCTGCATCACTGCCCATACATAAACCAGCATAGGGGAGTCTGCTTGAACTCCCATCACTGGTGTGGGAGATAGATAGGTACATTCCAAGTCTCCATGGGTCACCTGGAAGCAGCACAGCTGGCCAGCTGCAAGCTGCACCCCAATGCAACACATTTCTACAAAAGATGCTGAGAAACTGCTCCTTCAGTTCCTATTCTCAGTCCATCCTTGCTTCACCTGTTTCAAGCCTCTTCAGCAAGGTGATGCCCTGCAGTAGGTAAAGGAGATGAAGCTGAGCTGAATACCTCACCTGCAGCATCCATGTGGTTTGAAATGTGAGCAGCACTGAGGGAAGAAAGCTTGTACAGGAAAAAGGTGGGCTAAGGAAGCAGGACAGCACCACTGAAATTGGTGTAGGCTATTGGGGCAACCCTCCTGCAAAAGAACTTAAAGGGGCTAAACTGTGTATGTCACGTGCTATAAGTTGACTTTTTGATGTCATTAGATGCCAGTCAGTAAGGCTATGAATAAATACCTATGATGATTAGGAAAATAAATGCATTCATTTGATGCCCAGAGACTTTGAGGAAAAACATACTGATGATGGAACAGGTACTCTCCCTCTGATCCTTTTGAGCCTAATATCCAGAACAAGCAGGAAGCATTAGAGCAAAACCAGGATTTCCTTCTAGTAAATTCAATTTCCCTCATTTAGGCTAATTACATTGTACTAAGTGATGTCATCCTTTTTTTAAGCTACAGACTGAGAATTTAAGGAAAAGAAGAGGAGACGGAAAACCAAAAAAGAGGAAAAGCAAGAGCACATGTAATTGCATTGCCTTTGTGGTGTGAAGAGGTGCAGCCAGAAGTGACTCGTGGATGGGCTGTGCCCTAGGGCTGTGTACAACTTGTACCAGTGCCTGGGCTGTCCTTACTGCTCTCACTCAGAGCAGCTGCTGCACAGTGAGTTTGGATTACTTTCCATGCATATTTGCTTGTATCTACTAACAAAAATCAAGCTTAAAATATTGTGTTTCTTCAGCTATGTCTTCTTAATTTAGCCACTGCCAACCACTTGATCCCACTGTGGATTTCACCTCACTCTAATTGTCTGATTTTACTCCACTCTAATTTTGTCCTTTTTTTTTTCTGCAGAACTTCCTGTTCATCCAAACAAATCTCATTTATTGATGGTCTTTCCCTAAAATTCTAGTTGTAGACTCAACTAAGTTTTTGTTATCAAGAATCTGAAAAGTAAGTAGAATTTTTTTTTCATTTGCTGTCCCCTTTACATTTAGAACAGCAACTAACACAAACTTTAAAATTATTCTTCTGGAGTTTTTCTTGTGGACATGCTGGCTTGTGCAATGTACCATTGGGAGAGGGGCAAAGGGAACTTGTAGAGGCTGACCTGGAACAGAGGCTAGACAGAGTGAAAGGATAAAGGGCAGGTATTTATTGAAAGGCCTTTACAGGGCACACCTTGGGCAGTGCAGCAGTCTCTCAGAGACTACACCCAGGATGGACGACAGTCACAGGTTTTTGGGACAGATACAAGTTTTGTCCATTTGCATATCAGAGGTTAATTGTCCAATTACAGCTTCAGGCAGTGGTCTCCCATTCTCTCAGTTTGCTCCCCCTCAACTCACTTTTGTTGACATTTCTCGGGGCCTGAAACAGTGAGGTGTCCTTGATTCTCAGGCCTAGAGAGGAATTGTTGTGTCTGACCAAAATGGGAAAAGCAGTTGCTAACACTCTGTATGGAGCTCAGAGTTATACACTAAAGAATAGCAGGATTACAAATATATGAAAATATAAAAGCTAAAATCCTAAAGCATCAGAACAGGGACTTATCCTGAGAGAGATCACTACACAGGACTCCTCAAGGCAGCTGCAGAAGGTGCAGTAGGGGAGGCTGAAGTTTCGGAAGGTTTGAGCTGTGAATTGGGCCACTGTGACCCACCAGCAGGTGTGGGTGCCGTTGGTAGGAGCAGTGCCTTTTCTACTGGGAGCACCAGCAGAATGCAAATGCGGAGAAATTGGCAGGAAGGGTGTGCTGGGGGCAAAGCCAAGAAATCATATCCGCCCAGAGCTGCGTGCTTGGGGCCAAGTGACAGAAACTGTCCCGGAGGGTCAGGCAGCCCCAGCAGCTCCGCATTGCTTCATGAGATTGGCAGTCCCTTGGCAACATCCCGCTGCCGGCGGCACGTCCCGTGTGCGCTCCTGCGGCCGCGGCTGCGGGAGGGAGGCGGCTCCGAGGGCACGGGCTGCGGCCGGGACTGAAATCGGACTGCAAAGGTCACCCTGGAGCTTCCTGCGCACGTCACACGAACAAGGCTGGCAAAGGGTGCACGCACGGCAGCAGACCTTGAACCCTTGTGCAAATTTACCAGAGGATATGGAAAAGCAAACACGGAGGAGCCCGGAGAGAGCAGTGGTGGTGGTTAAAGCTACCTCTGCACAGCAGTTTTCAAATAGAGTTGGGCATGAATCTTGCAGCCAAATGCTTTTGATCAGATAGGCTTGAGAATCTTTCACTAGAATGTGTATGCATCGAACAAATTTTTTTCATCCCCTCCCCTCCCGTCCCCTCCCCTCCCCTCCCCTCTATGTTTTTCTTCATTTTTATTTTAAGATAGAGAAAGAGGAGCGTTCGTAAGGACAAAACAGGCTAGTTGGTCTTAACATCCCGTTTTGTTGGGATTAGAGCCCTCCTCTGGGATGAGAAAAAAGCCCAAGGCTGGATACATGCCCTGCCAGCTCCAGGGCAAGGGAACAGCACTCACTGTTTTCCTTCCCAAGTGTTTTCTCTGTTGGCGAGTGATAAGGAATATGTTTTGGGAGGTTTCTTTGAAAGCTTCCGTGCTTGTTATAGAAAATTGCTCATTTTGCAGACATAATTGTTTCTTTTCTTTATTAATGGTTCCTCTCACCTTGGGGCAGGTGGAACAAATGGCTTGCTAGCCCAAGGAGAAGGGCAATCAGTGCTGAACACCTCAGACCAGGCTCTAGGATGGTGAGGCATCTCTTGGTTTCTACAAACTGCTTCAAAAAGTCTTGGGTTTTGTCCAACTCAGGATAGGAAAGATTTCAAAGTCTTATAGTTTTGTGGGAGGAAGAAACTATTTTCCACCAGATGCTATTCCCAGAAAATATGTTAGGAAGCAGCCAAGGAAACTGCCAGAACAGCTAAGTCTTCATGTGTCAAGCTTACTTTTAGTGGGGTCAAGGAATGGTTGGGTCTACTTCACTTCAGGGCTTTTCATATTTTCCCTGCATTACTGTGTGAGTTTGTAATAGAATTAGAGTTCCCTAAAGCATTTTCAGACAAAAGCCATGATTCCAAAAATTAGGCTGAAGGATATTTCTCTTTGAGACTGGGTTGGGAATCATTTGGACGATGAGTTTAGCAGACAAGGAGATAAAGAGCTTAACTCTCTGTAAGCAACTCCAAGGTAAGAAACTGTACACCTTATAGAAACTTGTTTTAATAATGGTGTGTTTAAAGGAAAAAAGGTTTGCATTAACAAATATTTGTGCCACTGCTACTCTTTGCCAATTTACTGGCAAAACTTCTTGAGACAGGAACTGTTAAGAAGTCTGGAGTGAAGTCACTGGCAATTAAAAATGAGTGAATATTAGGATAACTAGGTTGAAATTACATTGACGAATTTGTGTTCTTAACAATGTATGTTAAGAACTTTGTGAAGTATTTTGATAAATCACTGCACTTAGAGACGCCATCTTTTTCATCAGTATTTTGGTAGCTCCAGTCTCTGTGAACCCAAAGGTAGGAAGTTTAGCAAAACTGTTCTTTAAGATTTTTTACTTCACTGCTTTCAATATCCAGAATAATTTTCCCTTCCTTTTAGCTTGAGTTGGCTTTTACTTAGATGAGTTTACACTTTTTGTAAGGCTAGGCAGTAAAAGTTTGTTTATGACACCATTAATTAATTAATAAATAATTCAGTGTGTGCATTATTTATTTTGCACATTACAATAGTCTCTTTGGCTTAGATACTTCCCATTTGTTGGCTGATGCCTGTCTCTGAAAATGAGTTTCTAAATGTCAATAATTCCAAATCTGTCTAGTTCCAGCAGCCTGCCTGATGAAAGATTGTATTTTGGTTAGATGGATAATTCCCTGGCATCATAAGAATGAGGCACGGTGCGATCACTCTGCAAGGGTCTTGACATGAAAGCTTTGTGTGTGCTCTAATAGTTCCTTTTGATGTTTTGGTTAGCTCACCCCAACTAATTACCAGCTAACTTTCTGCCAACATGGAACACAAAACATTCCTCTCCCTTTTCCTCTGAGAGCAATTTCTGCTGTAGGTTCCTAGGAGAGAAGCTTGGTCCCTCCATGAAGGAAAGTGACTTGTATTTTCCACCAAACATGTGTGAAGATACAGATCCTTGTGTCTGGTCCCCACTTGTGTCTGTTCCTCCCCTCCACATAACTTGAAGTCCACTTTGTGGTTCCTGCTTTTTGGTCACAGCAAAATTTATGTAAGGCAGTGAAGGAAACCAATGGCTAAGGTAAAGGAGAAACAAGTGGCTGAGAAAAAATTTTGGCTGGTGTGGAACGAAGTGAGAAAGAGGAGAGTCATGGAGAGGAGAGAAGGGAGGAAAGCTGAGTGAGGTCACTGCTGTGACAGGGTAAGAAAAAGCGGAAATGTGTCTCTGCTTTGGACATCAGCAGCCATCAGCAGTGTAGTAGTACAGAGCAAAAAATAAAAATTGTCTTTTTTTAACTTCCTATATTACAGTTGCCATATATTTCAACCAGATATCGATTAAGCAGCCAGTGTATCATCAATGCACAGTCACATCAACGCACATGAGAACATGTAAACCACCTGTTTAACACAGCTCCATTTTCCAATGCAATTCACAGAGACTTGTCTAAAGGCATACTGGACAAGTCTCCTCCTAATATTACTTATCTAGGAGACACTTAGGGCCTCTGAGATGATCCATAACTCACCTTTTTCTTAGAGTGCTGTTGATGTCTTTCCAAGTCAGACAAATCTTCTTTAGCACAAACCTTTATGGTCTTCCTTTTTTCTCTGTTCCCTGAAGACTCCACTCCATGGCTTGACTGCTAGCTCTGATATCTGACTTCCGCAGACAGTGGCTAATCCGTTTCCACTTTCTTTAATAGTAGCTTTGATGTGTCTCCCTTGTACTATACTGTGCTCTCATTTGTCATCCATCCAACCATCCATTACTGTTGAAAATGTGGAGGCATAGCAACGTTTCAAAGTGTTCTCGTCAGTTCCTTTGTGGTCTCCAGTGTCTCTGACCTGTTCAATAAAATTTCCTTTACATTTCTCTTTAGAACTGAAGTTTATTTCTCCATTAATCTTAATTTACACATCACTTCGAAAGAGTAAAAGCAACTGGTTCCCCTCCAGTCCCAGTACTATTATCTCCTTTCATGTCATAGGATCAAACTCACAAAGTTTTCAGCCTGAATGACTCTACTTCTGCAGTCCTTGTGTTTTGCTACACTATTCAATTTCCTTTTTATCTTCCCTGCTCTATCAGCTCCCTGCTTTGTAGGTTTGTGTGTTTCAGTTTCCTCCCATTGTCAGTCTCTGCAGTCACATGCCATCATGTCTGGTCAATGATTCAGATATCACCTGTGAAATCTAGGTCTTCCAGGATTTTGACTGATGTTCACCAGATCCCTGCCAATGATATTCCTCAGTCAATGAATGGAAGAAGTAGCAAGAGTGTTCAAAAGACCTGCTTATCTCAAAGTAGTCTCTGCTTTGAATGACTTAAAAGCTGCTTTCTCGATTGCAGCATAAAAAACATTCTGAGCTATTAACAAAACCTTAAACTGTCCAACTCTCCACAGATCAAATGTGTTCTCAGGGATTATAAAATGTATATATTTATTTGAATACCACAGGATGCTCTGTACAGTAGATGACCACAACATGATCTTACCATCCTATTACTACTTCTGTATTCTGAATTTGACATAATTTCAAAATTAGGAATCCATTGGTTGTCTCAGATTCTCCAGACTGTTCTTGACAAGAACATGCATGATACAAAGATAAGCTTTCTCCTTGAGGTATTTAATCAAGATACACCCTTCTACTCATATATAACATTTTCGGTTTTCTCCAAATTTGGCCAAGAAGTTTGTTTGTGGCAACAGTAAAGGCTGGATGTCCTGTATTTAACAGCTAAGCTGAAATTCATCAGTTCCACAGACTGCATTTTCATTATGCAGGTCTGGAACAACTTCTCATAATTCAGCATGTTTTTAAAATCCAGATCAGGAGAAAGGCAAGAAAATGAGGAAGCTTATGTATTGGTAGACAGAGCTGTTGATTTTTTATTTTCGTTCCCGATTTTTTTTTTTTACCATGTAAATGTTTAATGTGATCTTCTTAGTGAAATTTTGGCCCTCAAAGCCTGTCATGCTGCCAAAGCTTCTTGTCATACAGATATGACTGTCCTTACCTTCAGCCGAAAGGGACAGAAGAGGGGCATGCTCAGCAGCTGGCAGGGGCAAGCTCTTAATTATTAGAGAAACTGCACGTCCCACCGCGCTCCTTGCCAGGCAGCCAGTACCAGGTGCTGCAATGACAGCTTCTGGGGCAATGCTGGTTGGCATGCACCGCATACCTTGCTGAAACTTCTTTGTAATATTGCGTAAAAAGGTGCTTTCTCATGCTCCAGTGTCATGCAGTTAGGATAACTTCCTTACATCCCATCCATCTGCCAATGCACCTTCCACTGTCCTTATTTTTCCTCTTCAGTCTTAGGGCGATTTCAGGTGAAATTGCTTTGAGAATTTTCCATTGACGAAATGGACATGCAGGCATTTCCAGGGACCATCAGCAGAGTTAATCTATGCCGGTAACTTAAGTGACTGCTCTTATTTTTGTGAAGTCTGAAAGGTTTTTAAGGGTGTGATTTTTCTCATTAAGTGCCCCCTCACGACTGTGTGTCACACCTCATCACAGTCTGAAGCTGCATGAGAAAGCCTGGCTGGGAGAGCCACCACTTCCCTGAGCTCTCTCTCAGTGTGGGTAAGACCAGCCAGATCTTCTCTACACAAATACCTAGGTGGGTGTTCCTCAGAAACGCGGGGCTACCTTTCCAGAGGTGACCACAAGGGACCATCGCCTGTGAAGAGCAGATTTCACCTGAGATGTTGCTGCAGCGTTCATCTCAAGCTAAGCTCGCTTTGCAGAGAGACTTCCAGCCTGGGATGGCTGCAGCCAGACCACAGCTCCTCCCTCACAGCTGTGTAAGGGGAAGGAAGGACATGCACCGGGTGTGGGATATGGCACCGTGTCAGGGATGGAGGGTGAGGATTTGGGTCAGGTGTGGGAGCAGAGGAGGCAGGCAGAGGCTTCCCCAGGGCATGAGAAAGGTGAGGGGAGGAGGAACAGGAGACCGTGGCCTGCCTGGAGACTAATGCAAGGTAGAGCTCTAGTATATACTTATCCCAACAACTATTTCCATCCTGAACAGCCCGAGCCAGCTCTAGCAAAGAGGTTTTTATCTGTGCACTGTTAAAAAGCACATGTAAAGGCACTGCTGGTTGCAACTGCCCTACCAATGTTTTTATTTAAAGGATGTGGATTGACTGGCTCCAGAGGAAATGTAAGGGGATGCTCACAGAGAAAAGGCTCTGCTCACTGTCTATGTTTATTTAGAAAACATACAAAAATAGATTTCAATTATTGGTAAAAATGAACTTCCATCATATAAAGTAAGACAAATGGATCTTCATCTAATTTTTCTAAGTGGTCATGTCCTGAGCTTCTCCTGAGGCATTTCTCCCTTGGGAATCTCCCAGGAGGAGTCTCCTCCCATTGGCGCAGTGTGGTCAGGCTGTTAGCACCTTTTAGGAGGTCACCTTCCCTCAGTACCAAGCTGGGCAGATTCCTGACTGGATTGTTCCACACCTTTGTTTTGGTGGTGAACTGAGACCTGCTAAAGCTGAGGGCTGGCACTGATCTCCGTGTGGCCGTCTCATGTCAGTGTCACACCGATGACTGTGTGTGTGCCGGAGTGTCCTGCTTTGCCACCTACAAGGACAGGGGAATGAGTGTGAAAGCACTGAGCAGCGACCTACACCTGCTGCTGCTGAAGTCAGCGGGGATTTTCATGTTGACTTAGGGAGCAGATTTTCTGAAAATGCCACGTGTGCGTGTACTTCGCTGCCTCGCGTGAAATGGAGCGTGTGCCTGTAAGAGAGCTGCCCAGCAGCCTTCTGCCAGCTTACCTCAGCCCCATGCCACCAGGAGCCTGCAGGAATGGTTAGCCTTGCTTATGGATTGGCCAGGTGGGACATAGGGTGGGATGGGAAGCTGGGATCATTTTGACCTTATGAACCAGATCATCTGGATGCATTTCAGGAGGGCATATCTGTGCAGGTTGCTGCTCAATCCCAAGGCGAGTGCCTGGAGCCATGCTCCAGTTTATCATGCAGTCTCTGACCTGGGTCAGATGTCTTCAGTGAACTAATGCCTCTCAGGCACACCCCTGCCTGATTTATGTGAATGTTGGACTGGGTGAGATCAGTGAAGGAAGGTAGTGTTACAGCATCATCGTGTCTTCATTTGGTGGATCCAGTTTGCTTTATTCAGCTGCCTTCTTCTGCCATTGTAATTACATTGTTTGTTTTGGAGGGGGTTACTTTCCCAGTCTTTGTCTTATCCCAGAAAATGGTACATCTTTTACTTCTGCTATGATTGTTTCAGAACTGAACCTAAAGCACAGGAGCAGATTCTTACTTTTTTTTATCCAGGAAACCTTTCTACTGAGCCTAAAGTCCTACTCTTAAAGGAGTGGCAGAGAAAACAGAATCAAGCTCAGGTTTCCATTTCCACACATATTTGAAGAACCAAAACCTATTTCTGCAGAAATGAATGACTAAACTTCCCGTTGTCTTTAAAACGGCAAAGAATGAAAGTATCAGTCAAATATATATAATCTGATGGCAAAAGTCAGCAGTCAGTCGGTGTTACATAAGTTAAGTGTCCCCATACGTATGAGAAACTCAACCCAGCCTGCCCTTTCATGCCAACCTGGAGACTGGAGGCCTCAAGAACCTCCTCTGCAGTTGTACTTCAGCAGTAATCCCAAGGAGCATGTTTTCCTTTGTTCAGACTTCTAGTTTTCTAGAAGAGAGGCTGGCTTAGAGACTGGCTTCCTTCTGTGCTAGATGCTGTATAAACACAGCACTTGATCTTGTGTGCTCCAGTGACAGATTGACAGCAATGGTAAGACCGTCTGACATTTCCTAAGTGAAGTCATATGTTTCTTCTTGGGTTAAGTTTATCACATTTCTCCATTCATACTCTCTGACATGTCATGGAATGCCTTCTTATTACAGAGAAGGAAAATGGCTCTGATTTGTTTCACAAGTGTTAAGGTCGAAAGGGACCGTGTTGACACCTTTGACAAAATATAGAACATAGAATTTCTCCCAGTGATTCCTTTATAAGGTCCAGTAATCTCAAGAGGAAATAATTAAATAGTTTCTGAGACATTCAGTCTTGATATAAGGCTTCAGGTGGTGAAGAATCCATCCAGTCCGCAATGAGGTACTCCAGTTTTTAATCAACTTCACAATTAAAATTTTGTACTTCATTTCCAATAGCAATTTTTCTAGCTTCAGTCTTACATCACCAGATTTTACTGCTAGGTTCAGTAGTGACTACTGTGAAAAACGTTCCCTCCCCACAGAGATGGGGTTGCCCACACTGTCTTTGATAATCTGAAATTACTTATCTCTTTATATTTATTAGATTTTAAAAAGATGTTTTGTTCTTTTTTGGAGTCCTTTCCAATACCCTTTAAATAGCAAACTACTGGCTTTTGTCGCTTGGCAAACGTAAATAAGATTATCTGGGGCCTCTCCAGTTATCCTCTCTAGAGAATTTTCATACCAAAGATCATCCTTAAAGCATCTAATTCTTATATGTGTAAGCTTAAATAATAGCTCTGCCTATTTATAGCTATGTTAAGTTTTCCATTTACTTCCATCTTGGTCTTGCATGTAAGCCTCTGCCATGCCTGCCATTTCTGAGCAGTGAGCACCCAGGGAATTCCTGTGACTGTGCCCTGAGAGAGGAATGCTCACACTCTCCCACTACCTTGGATATTAAACTGACAGCACACATGAAAAAAAAGCTGTATGGAGGGAGTCACTCAAGAGCAGGTGGGGTCTCTGAGCAAGTGTGAATTAGACATGATTTTCTTCATTTTAGTGTCTCTGCTCATGGTAAGGTACTGTGCAATAGACAGGATGAATTGATCGATAAATGTTCATTTATAAAATCATATGCCTGAAAAAAGTTATGTGGCACTGGACAAGGCACGAAGTGAGACGCTCTTTCACATGGAGAGTGGATGCAAGTGGCTTTAGGACTTCTGTATAATGCATGAGCATTTTGTGAGAGAAGAAAAGAGAGAAAAGTGGGAGATTCTTGACCCACTAATCATGCCTGTTCTTGACGGTCACATTTTGTTGTATAATCTCTTACAGAGATTTTATGGCTCAGCCAAGGACAAGGTGACCCTCCAGAAAATGTTCCTGGTCACTCAGCTGCTGCCTGTGGTGTTTAGACAAGCCAGCTCTAGCACAGGAGGTATGCTCAGGTCCCTGCCTCAATAGGGGTCCCGGAATGGAGAGCTTCAGAGCTCTGAGTTTGGCCCTAACATAAACTGAATTTCCAAAGGCCTTGAATTTCAATCAGGAATAGCAATAGCAGAGCTCTTAAGGACTGCAGAAGCAAACAGGGCTGGTTTGCCAGGGGCTTCAAGCCTACTTGTAGAAATGACATCATTGGTTTAGACAGAGTGCTGGAACCTGCCAATGTCTTGATAACTGATTAACATCAAAGAAAGATAGGAGGAGGTATCTTCAGTTTCTGCTGTATCTGAAACAGCCACCCCTGTGCCAGAGGCTTTGAATTTTTAATTTTCTGCCCTATCAACAACCAGAAGGGTGGGACTGGGAAAGGTTTTCCTCAACGAGATCATCAGCAGATATGGCTGAGCTTGTTCTTGGAGGAGCCCTGCAAGGCAGGCATAAAGAAGGGGATAATTACTTTGCAAGTCAAATGTGTGATATATATCACCACTTCCAATGATAAAGGAAAGGCTTTCAGAAATATGTGTAGAACAAATGGTGGGAATGAAACAAAACAGTCTTTACAAATCTGGACCCAAGCCTGGAAGGGAGGAGGCCCATAGCTCCCTCCCACTGAGCTAAAATTGCCCAGTTGCATTTTTCTATACTCGCCTCCGTCAGCATCCATCAACTGGCCCCTCTCTATCTTGGTCCCAACCCAGTCAGATGAACTCATGGTTTTCCTAGTTTGAATCTCATTACATACTCTTGCTTCCCTTCAATTCAGTCCACACTTGTTCAACCCATATCAACACAGTCCAGTGGTACAGTCACAGGTAACCCTAATCACTTAGTCATATTCTGGTCTGGTCAAAACTGAGTAAAAGTATTTAGAAGATGCATCAGTGTAGCTATTTGCCTTAGGAAAAAAAAATGTGTTGGAATGATAAAGTTTTGGGGGGAAATATTAGAATATCTACATCATTTTCAACAAAAATCTCAAATTCTTAAAGGCAGCACATGACTGCATGGTGGAACATTAGGACCAGTTGTCTGGTCTATTATCAATATTTTGGTCAGTCATCTCTAGGGCAGGGTACTGGACAACTGAGCGTAAACTGGCTAAGGAGCAAGCTGAGAAACAAATGTCTGTGGCTAATATCTTACTTACTAAGAACTTGTTTATATAGACAAACATATAATTATTTATTAACAGGTCATTCAAGGATAAAACAACAAAGAATTTTGTTAAGAAGAAAGATTAGATTTATTTGGGATTATGAAAAATGTCTGCATTACCATAAATCAATCAAGACTTTGTCTACACACTTACTTGATTTAGGCTGAGATTCATAGAGCCGATAGCTAACATTTATTCATTACTGTTTTTCTTACAGGAAATCTGAAATAGCAAAATTTAAGAAAGTCATTAGGGACAATAAGTGAAAAAGGTTGACGTTTTACTTATTAAAAAAAAAAAAAAGAGAAATGGAGTAATTTCACTTCCTGAAATATAACAAACAGTACTCCAGAACATACTAATTTCAATTATGGGGATACATTACAAGAAACACTGCCACAAGTCAAAATAACATCAGATTAATTACTAACCTGAGGATCAAATAGTGACTATGTTGCTTTGCCACTAGAGGGAAATTTATAGATCAATTTATAGACTGTTTATCAGGAAAGTTTTCATTTTACATTGTAAACAAGATGCGTCAAAGCCTTGCCTGAGTGATTTCTTTTCCAAATAGTTATACGTTTTTCAGCAGAGAATTTTATTTAGAAATGAGAGATGGAGAGCTCATGGCATCTAAATCCTTTCCATGATTAATTGCTATTGCTGCTTGGAAATTAATTTCACAGAATTGCAGAATGGGTCAGGTTGGAAGAGACCACAGTGGTCATCTGGTCAACCTCCCTGCTCAGCCAGGGTCATCCCAGAGCACATTGCGCAGGGTTGTGTCCAGATGGTTCTTGAATATCTCCAGTGAGGGAGACTCCATAGCCTCTCTGGGCAACCTGTTCCAGTGCTTGGTCACCTCCACAGTAAAGAAATCCTTTCTCATATTCAGGCAGAACTTCCTGTGCATCAGTTTCTGCCCATTGCCTCTTGTCCTATTGCTTGGCACCACGGAGAAAAGCCTGGCTTCATCCTCTTGGCACCCTCCCTTTATATATTTCTAGGCTGTATTTCCTCCACTACAACTCACAGCCTTTGAACTTTGTCTTACTTTTGCCACATTGAACTCACTTTCCTTTTTGAAATACAGAGTACTCTCCTTGGGACAGTGAGAAGGGCACACTGGCCTAGTAGTGTCAGCTCAATATGCAGGGTTGCAGGATGTCTCTGCTCTTTTTCAGCTCTGGCATCAGTCACTGGCTGGTTCACACAAATAACCCCTCTATTACTTATTTAAGCATATAAATCCCCATGAAATATAACCAAGGAGAGTGTTTAAATAAAACACCACTATCCCTGCTGATTATTTCCATCTGAGTAGATTGACACATTGAGCGAATTCCTTTAAAACCTGTACTTCTAAGATAAGCATATAAATACAGCTGCTTTTGGTGATCCTGGGCATACAGCACCTTTCACTGGCAGATTTTTTGCCCAGCTCACCAAGGGCCCCAGGGAGCAAAAGGTCAATATCCTCTTCCTTGGTCACTTCCCCTACTCTGCTCTCCCCCAGGCTGCTGCGCTCCCCACTTCACCCAGGCAGACACTCTCCAGCTTCTGGGAACTCCCCGTGTCACAAGGAATTCCTGCTCTGCACAGGAGTAGGTGCAGTGTCATCAGAGATGTGGCCTCTTAATTGATTGGCAAGCTTGCTGGATGAACTTGAGTTAGAAAGGTGTGCCAGCAATACCTTGCCCAGGGTCTTATTTCTCCATCTTGCTCAACTAAAATAATGTTAGACCAACAATATAGCATAAAGAAAGTTGATTTAAAAAGTTGAAATTGATTATTTTAAAGTCATGACTATTTAGTAAGACCTGTTTTTGAGAGTGCTAGTTTTGGGATGCTCGAGGGGTTTATTTTATTTCATATAGAAAATTAAGCCCATTGACTCTGGCTTCTTTACCTTATGGCACCTGTGCTGGTTTTGGCTGGGGTAGAGTTAATTTTCTTCACAGTAGCTGGTATGGGCTGTGTTTTGGATTTGTGCTGAGAAGTGCTGATAACACAGAGATGTTTTAGTTCCTGCTGAGCAGTGCTGACACAGAGCCAAGGCCTTTTCTGCTTCTCACACCACCACACCAACAAGTAGGCTGGGAGCACACAAAATGTAGGGAGGGGACACCACTGACCAAAGGGATATTCCATAACATTTGGCATCGTGCTCAACAATAATGTAGGTGGAGGGACTGCCCTTTGATGACTGGCGAGGCATCATTTGATTGGTGGTGAGGAATTGTTTCAATTTTTCTCTCTTGTCTTTCTTGGGCTTTGCTTTTCTATCTCTTTGTTATCCTCCCACTCTGCCCTGCTGCCCCCCCCCCATTTATTAATTATTGTTGTTATTCTTAATTATAATTACAATTATTTTTATTTTAATTATTAGACTGGTTTTATATCAACCCACAAGTTTTCTCAATTTCATCCTTCCTATTTCTTCCCCCATCTGGCCAGGGAAGGGGAGATGGGTGTGAGTGACTGTGTGGTGCTTAGCTTCTAGCTGGGGTTAAACCACAACAGTATCACACCGTGGATTTTAATTGGTGAGAAAAGCCACTGCTAAGAACAGCCCTGAAGAGCAGAGCCATTGTTGTCTTTTGAAGGCCACTGAAGCTGGCCCTGCTCTGAGCTGGATGTTGGACCAGATGATGTCCAGAGGTGCCTTCTGACTTAAATCTGCTTAAGAAGGACTGCTTGCTGCAGTGAGAGGGTCAGCCTTACTACCTGTCAGCAGAAGACTTTGAGGCTTTGGTAACCCTGTAACTCCATAATGTGGCCACGTCACTGCTACAGACAGGCCATTACTTGTGCAGTGAGTTTGCATAGCCTTGGGACTGAGCCTTGTCATGTCATTCTCATCTGCCTGTAGCTTTATTTTACTTAGTTTGGCTGTAGCAGCAATTTTTCTAACTAACCTGGTATCTACAGATAATTTATTTGTTTATCATTGCATGGTATAATCTCAGTTTTATATTGGTAGCCATAATAAGCAGTTGTGTCTTGTAGAATAAAATATTTACAACTCTAATACAATGATGGAGAGAAACACAGGTCTGATACAATAGCAGAGGCCCTGAGAAGCAGAGACACAGAGGGTGGCATAGAGAAAGACAGATGTGGGATTAAAAAGTATAGACCTGCACTAAACTGGATTTAGGGAAAGCAGAACAAAGAAACAGTAACTCACCTATGTAGAAGGCATCATATATATTAAATTCTGATGTAATGTGATAGTATAGACCAAAGAAGAAAAAGAAAAATGTGTAAGTATGTTAGCAAACTAACAAAAGTACCTCAGGTGGATCCCAGAGGGAGGAAGAAGAAACCAATTGCATCAATACAATCTTCCTCCCAAACAGACACTTCAGAGGCTAATGACTTACCGTGTTACCCTCTCTAGTAGCCCAGAGCTGCTGACTTCAGGACTCAAAAGTGCAGTGCAAGGCTGACCATTACCCTGAGAAAAAGCATATCTACTGAGAACTGCATGTGTTATGATTTCAGTTTTATTACAGAATCACAGAAACAATAAAGTTGGAAAAGACCTTTGAGATCATCAAATCCAACCCATGACCCAACACCACCTTGTCAACCAGTTCATGGCACTGAGTGCCACATCCAGTCTTCCCTTAAGCACCTGCAGGGATGGTGACTCCATCACTTCCCTGGGCAGCCCATTCCAATGCCCAGTCACCTTTCTGTGAAGAACTTCCTAATGTCCAACCTAAACCTCCCCTGGTGCAGCTTTAGACTGTGTCCTCTTGTCCTACTGCTGGTTGCCTGACAGAAGAGATGGACCACATTACTATAATTGAGATTTTGTCTAAAAGAATTATCATTTTATTTCAGTAACAATTAGATCTAGACTATTAGCAATTCTAGGATTAGATTGATACATTTTTCATGATACTAACAATTTTTGGATTTACTTATATAAGGTATGGTTCCTCTGTGTCCATGAACAATATTATGAGTGTAACAGACTTATCAGGTCAGTTCAACTTTCTAATTGCTTAAGATCTTTAAAGGAATTCCTGAATCAGTGAAGATTTCCTTACTACATAGTGTCAGCAAAATTACTTCAAAGCTTCAAAATCTTTTAAAAAAAATTTAAATACATCTACTAGTTATTGTGCTCACTTCTCTGATGGCTGTGAGTTCCACCATGAGCAAAAAATCCAGAAAATTAATTACATTTTCTATTTTGCACTCAGTCTATTTATTTGATTAAACACTTCTTTTTCTGCATAGAAATTTACTAAAAACAGCAAAAAAAAAGAGGCATTGCAAATGTCCATATCTACCACAGGTGAATTCAAACCTTCAGAAGGGCATGAATCACCCCTGTTTTCTATGGAAGCATAGGTGGGGGTCAGGACTGCTCTGTGCAAGGGCAATCAGTGCATCAGGAGAGCCCTAAGAGGCAGATCAGATTGTCAAACTTTGGGACAGGAAGTAGAAGTGTGAGGGATGACCCAAGGAAATACACAGTAAGACAGCACTTGGAAGCAATGCAGAGGATGGATAATCAAGCCTCCTGACAATGTTTAATGCCCTTTTCACTGGATAACAATACCCCCTTTCCAAACCAAAGCTAATATTTTTCCGGGCCTGCTGAATCTCCCTGGGTTGTGTAGGATATCCCTCCCAATCACCCTCTCTGTATCCCTGTACCCCAGCACCCGAGACTTTCTCTCCTCATGGTTTTCCCTTGTCAGAGCTGAACATGATTTGGCAACATAGCACCAGGGAGATTATTTCTTCCCTTACGGAGTTGCTTGACAGCACAAAACAAGCTCTGAAGGAATACGGAGTCCTTCTGCAGGGACCACATAAAATCCCTCTTGGCAGTTACCTCAGTAACTGTCACGCGTATGTCAGCACACCTCAACTCAGTGCCATCAGAAGGATGCTCATCTGGCAGTACTGGACTGAGGCTCTCATCCTATTTTAAATTTTATGTTGTTCTGTAACACATCTACATATCCAGAACTGTTATCTTGGCATTCACAGTGATGGCGCTGACAAGACTCCTGCACCGAGGAGTCTGGGATATCAGAAGGATGTGACAACCACACCTGTGACACCTGCCCACACATAGGAATAAGTGTGTAATAAAACAGTGCTTTTGCTTTATGATGATCAGTGTGTGGGGACTCTGGTTGGCTCCAGTGAGGTTTAATATAATTAGATTAAACAATGGTAAAAGCCCACTAAGGCTGGAAGATCAAAGCCCAAAACCTTGCTTAGGAGGTGTCTAATAAGTTAGCAAAAGGCCTAAATGTCTTTGATCTAGCTCTTTGGCATACATCATGTAGCAACACTTTCACTACCTGACCACATACTACTTTTCAAGAGGCTTTCTGCTCCATTCAAAGCAAAGCTGATTCTTTTCAAGACTGATATCGCACAACACTAGTGGAGAGAGGGTGTGAAAGGCAGGATGTGAGGGAGGACATCATCTGACATCCAGGGTGCTTATTTCAGCTGTAAAAGCAACAGAGGTGAGATTTTGAAATCCAAACATCTCCAGACACAGAAAGAATTACTGTTCTTCTTTTATAATGCATGTTCATAAATAAAATAAGGTTATTGACAAATGAGTTCTAAGCCTATAAGATTTAAGAGAGGTGAATTTTTAAATTGGCAGAATTTTTAAATGGCAGACAGCCATTCATTTTGCTACATTCAAATTCATGTAAACATGTAGCTGTTGCTGGAACTCAGCATTCATTCTCCCTCTTGACTATATACAAATAAATCAATCCAAATCTTGTACCAGACTTCATTGATGCCTCTTGGCCTGAATTTGGTTTAGTAAATGAAGGGATCTGGAAAAAAAAACAACCCTTTTTGTACCAAACTCGTAGGAAAAGGTAAATATCTGAAAGGAGCATCCAAGCGCAGACGAACTGAGATACCTTATCTCCAGTTGTGAAATCCCTGAAAAACCAGTCCAGCTTTTTACGATTATTATGAAGTTCTTTATGTAATGATAGAGAAGCACTATGTGCAGCAACCAATTGTTATGGTTATTTGCTTTCTGGAATTTTGTTTTGGGGTGAGGTTGACCTGGTTAGAAGCAAAACAAGGAGAACTACTGCATTTGATTTATAACCCTTCACATTGCAGGTGTGGGAGAGCTGGGAGCAGTCACATGCAGCTTCATTACCCAGCACTGTAAAGCAGCTAGACTTAACAAATTAAAAGAAAAAGCCTGGTTTTCAAAGCAGTCTGCTCAATTTTATTTTTTTTTTTCTGAAATGTAAGAAATTGAGAAGGCCTTTAGGTAACTTCATAAGGACTGCATGAGTAGCACTGATTATATGTCCCTGGAGAGACCAAGAAAACAGGAAAGGGAGCCAGCCAAGAGGCATATTTAAGAGAAGGTTCTCAAACTTTCTTATTACCTTTGGGATGGTTTCCAAATTCTAAAGCTAAGAAAGAAAAACCTGGACTTAGCAAAATAAATAATCTGCACTGTACAATACGTGGCGTCCCAGGATGATTTGTGACATTTAGTAATACCGTATGTCATGAACAACACTGAGGGAATAATCCACAGAAATACAGCTGCTTGAAAATCACTTCCAAGACCACTTCTAAATGAACAATTAAATCAAAATTTTGCCCATTTTATAAGCACTGTAACACAAAAAATAGACTTTTCTGTTCACGAAAGAGCTATTGCAAAAGGGAAATCTCAAAAATGTTCTTACTGAATATTACTTGGAAGGGATCACTTTGATATTTTTCATAATTTGTTATTTTAATTTTAGGATGGTTGTGACTAGGAGAAATTAATCCCATTATATCATTCTTTATCATTAATTAGACTTAGAGTGGTCTTACTGTCACAAATATGCAAGAAAAGCAAGTTTAGTATTTTACTTCCTCCAAATGGCCATATACAGATGGTTCTTATAATTATTTTCTCACAGATAGCCTCATTATACCCAGTTTAAACCCGATCTACAAGGAAAGGAAAGACATTTACATTATTCAAGAGAGTTCAGATGTATTTACATCTTTCTGCACAGCACTGGTCATGTGTGTGGGGCACTATCCATAAATAGGAATGGGGAAAAATGGATTTTATCATATATTCTCCACTATTTGTAATATTTTTGAGAGACTTAGTGGAGAAAAGATTTTTCTTTGTATTGGAAATTTCCTTTGACAAAAAACTTTAAAATTATTTTAACCGTCTCATGTCTAGCAAAAGCAAAATCAGTATTTATTTGCCACAAATCTGTAGCTTTATCACGTATCCTTTTATTAATAACACTTCAGGAGAAACTGTTCTCTGTGGTACCTGAGCCATGTGCAGGATTTAAATACCTGTAATTAATCTCCTACCAAGAAAGGTGATGTAATTAAAAGCATTTATAGACTATGGTTAAAGGAGTAATGGACTTTCAAAAAGCTAATTTTGCAAGTAGAATAAAAGAAGAAACAGAAATTTGCTTCCAATTAAGATTTTAAATCTTTATAATAAGCTTGAGCTACACTTCAGCCAAGTTTGAGTGACTGTTACTATGAGGGAAGGACGATGTCCATGGTGAACTGAGGAACAACCTGCTGGTTTCTGGCTCTTTCCATGCCATGATTTACTTTCCAGCACAGGTTCCATGCTTGCTGCTACTGTGCACTATTTACATCACCATGTATGCAATATGATTAACATGCCAGCAGAGCAACTGCAATAAACCCGGATAATCCTTGCCTTCACACTTTTAAATTCATTGTGGATAATCACTACATACACTCCAGCATTATCTCAGATCAAATTTTCATTAATTTTTATCATACCTCTCATCAATTATATCCCTGTTACAGATCAAATAGTGTCTTTTGCATGTGTATACTTCCTGGAGACTGTAGTAGAAAATATGCAGGAGAAAAAAATGGCCCAGAGCCCAAGCAGGGACTCTTGTGAGTTTGTGTTTGTGCAAAAGAAATGCCCGGCCTCTTAAGGGAGGTCTTAAACACTACCTAAATACAATACAGTGCAGCAAGTAAAAGGTACAGTGTATGAAGTCAGAATAAGATTTATTTGAAAATGATAATCTGATTATCTATGACATGTTCTCCCATTCTAATGCAGATTACATCTTTATTAACGTAGATATTTAAGGAAAAAACACATAATCCCATGTTCAGCCGTATTCTTACCAGATCACTACTGCACACATTTGCAGTGACCAATACCTGGATCCTGCTCTCCCTAGAGCATTTTCTTTCTAGTGTGGCCCAGGGCCAGCACTGGTGCTTCCCTGCTGGTACATGGGTGCTTTCCATGGCACACATCCAAATGTAGTAAAGGTATCCTCCTCCGCTGTTTAAGCCCCACCACCCTTTGTCTGCTGATGAAGGACTTTTCGAGGACAGTATGAATGCCAAGCAGTCAGCCTTTCAAGAAACTACATTGGCTTCCATTGCTGCCAGTTAAGAAATTAATGCTTAATATGGTGTTAGAATAGTGGTAGACCATGGTCCACATGCTGACGTGGCTTGATGGAATCATGAACCACCCCACAGCTGGAGATGTGTATCTGCATATGTGTATGTGGCAGAATAATATTTTGCACACAAAAGAAGGATTTTCCCAAACTTACTTTAAGCATCCTCCCTACTCTGACTATAAAATTTTCCAGTGTATTTAAAGAAATGAAAATCTCCTCTCCAGGCTGAAGACTACAAAATATTTGACAGAGAAATCCTGCTATGGTGTGCAGAGAAGCAGAACCTCAGAGGGACTCTGAGGAGGTGGGCTTTGTGCCATTCACAATTGTGAAAATTGTTTAGAGTCCATTTCTGACAAAGAGCCTGCAACTTTTGTTTTGCAATTAAAAGCTCTGCAAAGGCTTTACACTTCCATTTTGAAGTAAAATATGGCCCAGAGTTTGTGGACTCCCCGTCCCTGGAGATGTTCAACACTAGACTGGATCGGGCTCTGAGTAACCCGGTCTAGTGGAAGGTTCCCTGCCCATAGCAGGAGGGTTGGAGCTAGGTGATCTTTAAGGCCGCTTGCAACCCAACCCATTCTGTGATTCTATGAAATACCGGTTCCTCTTGTGCTTATCTGACAAGATCTGAACTCTTGCAAACACAGGGGGTCCAGGAAAGTGGAGAGTTTCTTCTTAGCACATTGCATGCCAGGCACTATGCCAAAAGGCTATTCTGGCAGTATCACCAGGGCTGGTGAAGAAAGACTTATGCCTCCCTCTTGGAACCTGCTCAGGGGAGACCCGGCCACCACCATCATGATGATAGAGTTCCCAGGAAAAACAGGAGGAAGTATTCTTTGTTAAAGATTAATTTGGCTTACTGGAGCTCTTTAACATTGAAATAAGAAAAGAGGCACAGAAGGGCCTTTGGTCTTTGCTCTTGAGCTAATAAGTAGGAATAATAACCTCTGGGAGAGCCATGCCCAAGTCTTTTCCACAGGTGTCCCCACGTCTTCTCAAGATAACTTTTACCCTCTGGAATTTTCCTGCCTCTCCCATTTTGTGGCCCCTCCTGCCAGCACTGGCTGCTGCCTCCCTCTCAGGCAGCCCCGGGCTCAGGTATGGGCGCCTTTGCAAGGCACTGCTCCCACTCCGCTGCTCCCTGCCCCTGCCTAAGGCAGGAAATTACCTGAGGACAGAGATTCCTGACTTGTGAGGCACATGCATGCTTGGGTGCCAGGAGGGTGGGGAAGCCACCCTCAGCACGTTAAGGGGTGTAGCACCCTGTGTCTGCCCTTCACCCCCACCCAGACCCGCTTACAGAGAGAACCTCCATTGAAGGTTCTTGGCGCCTTCCTAAAGGAACTTCATGCTGACCCCTGAAGATGGTGGTGGTACTTCCTCCACAATCAGCCCCTCTCTGGGTCACTTTTGAGAAGTTTCCCTTTGTTACATGGGGAAGGGCTGATGTGTGGATGTAGAGTCAGGACTGCACAAGTTTATGTATTTGTGAAGTTTTTTATTCCTTCTTAAACCATCTAAAGGAGGTTAGAAGCTTATAACTGAGGTTTGAAAAGGACAGGAGAAATACACATAAAAATGCTCATAGAAGTGTTTTATCAGAGCTTTATACAGAAGGATGCTTTAAAAAATCCTAATATTTACGAAATGAATGAGCATTTCCCCCCTCAGTATCTTGATTCATACCTGAAAGTCTGTTAGAAGGTAGTCTACAAACAGTATCTCATAATTGTTTCAGTTTTAGTGTAGAGTTTAAGTTACAGTAGAATAAATACCTAAGAAATATAAACATGCATGACCTGAGTCTAAGAAGAGGGAAAAAACAGTGCTGTTCTTCTTTCTTGCAATGTTTTTCCTCCAGGGTGTATTTTTTCCCCTAGTACCTGATCAAAAAGGCTTCTTAATATTTTGGTGCTAAGTTATGGCTCCCCCACCAGAGGACTGTTAGGCAGAAGACAACAAGGGAGTTTCTTTTCCCTCTTAATTGTTTCACCTTTTTTTTCAGCTGAATCGTAACTTGGCTGGCTGCATGATTTCAGTGTCAAAAGGAGGCGTCTGCAAGGCCCGTAGTGGCCATGGCTTAGTGGGATGGTTGTGGTGGCCTCACTTCTGCAACCTAAAGAGCTTTGTGAAAGCCAGGGGAAGCATGCCACGGCCTTGCCATCAGCCTGTCAGAGGAGTGTGGCAGTCCACATCATCCCACCTTCCAGCTAACCTAGAAATATTCTGTCCAGTCTTGCCTTATGCAAACCCACAATACACCCAGCACTGCAACTTGCTGCAGCACTCAGAGGAAGTATTAATTTAGCTCTCAGAAGTGAGGAACACTTGTGCTCTCAAGCCAGTGATATTCAGGCATGTCTCCAGAAATATATTTTACTTCTTAAGAAGGATATTCTGTAATACCAGGCTTTGAGATTTGCAAAGTGATAGTAGTACAGCCCAAATGAACAATTAAAATTTGGCAGACTACTTTTCACTTCCCATTTAGAATGACAAGAAAAATGTCAGAGTTTTATTTGATTAACATTCACTATCTGTAGTGATCAAAGGACTATGTCTAAAAAATTAGCATTTTAGAAGGTCTTTGATAGTCAGCAATAAAATTCTCATACTTAGTCTGAAATCATTCCCATCTGCATTCTTTATTTGCATATAATTTATGAAGTATCATTAATGAAACCAAACAGATAGTAAGCACACCTAAAGCATCCATCCAACACAAAATAGAGACTCCAGATAATTACGGTAACTACTATTATTTTACTTCTCTGCCCCTCCTGTAATTAGTGTTGTTTATAGTTGAAAAGGGAAAGAGTCAAAGACTTTTCAGAAGATATTTTTTTAGTCTCACCTTATTTCACAATATATTGTTTTAATCTCACCTTATGCTTTGTAGGTGCCTCCTGAGCAAATTAGGTTTGACTCCCCTCAATGGCAGTCTATGATTAACGGCTTCATTATGTAGTTCATGTCCAGGAAATGAAAATTTTTACTTCAGCCAGAGTTTTGCCTGCTAAAGGACTTATTCCTACGTTATCAACAGAAATCAAAGAACATGACTTTTACAGCAGATACTTTTCTGCTTAAGGGAATATGATTATTTATTGACCACCAGTATTCTGCAGAAGTCAGGAAGCACAAAAGGTAAGGAATGATTAGTGTAGCAAGAGTTGGCTTGGGCTAATTTCCAACACCAAGACTATGGAGTATAGAACATCCTTTTATGAATATGACCTTTACAGCATATTGAATTAGCCTACTAATACCACAAGGAATGTTTTATTTGAGTTTATGCAGTCTTAAAGAAGACTGTTAAGGACATATCCATCATTTATTACTTCTGATGGACAATTGTATTTCAAAAAATCAAACTTTTAATAGAAAAAATTGTAGGTATTTCACACTTACACACACACACACATTAAAAAAGGTGTACGAAAAAAGTGCGAAGTTCATAGCTTTCAGATACGGACTGAATGTTTTCCATTTGGAGTTACAGACCAGTTTTCATCTGGGAATGATAACATTTGCCCCTGTTCCCACCTCTCCTCTCATCCTGGCTGCCTGGGCATAAACACACGTCAATGCACCTGCAGGGATCGTGCTAAAGCAGCCACCTCCCTGAGCAGCCAGCTTGGCCAACGTCTGCTGCAGCAGAAAGCTGCATCCATGGAAAATCCACAGGAACTGAGCACTAAGGTCATGAGATGCCATGCCAGGAGGAGGTCACCGGCTATCTTTTTGATTTATGTGTCCTTTCAGTTGGAGCAAAGTTTCCTCTGGGACCACGAGAAGAGTGTATGCTGCCCGGTGCTCACGTGGCTCACCAAAACCTTGGGCTGCTCCTTCACCAGGGTCCGTGAGACCACAGTTACAGTCTGGTGCAAGTGGTGGCCCCTTCAACAGTGATTGAAGATGCTCACTGGAAGAGAGGAGTCTTCATGTTGCCAGGATCAAGGTAGTGCTCATCCTCATGACATTTCAAAACAGGTAAGGCCAACATTTCATCATAGTTAATGATGTCTTGTCCTTCTCAGTGCTCAAAGTAACTGGTTTACAAAGAAGAGGAGAACTAAAGACAACAGATAACAGAGCACACACTTACACTGAGCAGCATTTGCCTGGGATGTGATAAGAGGTGATCACCTTCATGTGTCTAATAGGGACTACTTTCTAACTAATCAGTAATTAGCTGGCCAACATAACTAGAGTGTTTGGTGTTAGAAATTAATGGCATTGTTTCCTCTTACTGAACTTTGGAGCAGGGAGACGAAAAGCAGAACAACTGTGAACACCTTGTTGTTTTGAATGGTGTAAACTGCACAAGTGTATCAGAAGTGTATTCTTTCATTCACTGCACGACTGAAAGACTGGGCAACAGTACCTGTTGCAGACTCGAGTGTCCCACAGCAATAGTCTTAAGGAAAGAAATCTTCCCAGAGCCTCAGTCATCTATGAGACACAGATGGACAAAATTTTAAAATTGACATTGAAATCAAGACTCAAAAATATTGTGACAGCCTAAGCAAAACAGGTTTTCAGAAGTCAATTTTTCAAAGCAGCATATAGAAAGCATGAAAGCTGGCAGTCATTCAATGATTTGCAGGAACTTGACAGCATCAGAGTAGACTGTCTTACAACTTGTCCATTCTTGTATTGGCAGAAGTGGATGTATTTCTTTTCTGAACTTAATAAATAATGATGTCAAAAGCAATACTTAAAATAAACTTTAAGCAATATTTAAATAAATCTCATGTTTGACAAATTGCTCATGCACAGAAATAAAGCAAAATAGTCCCACAATCACCTGATGCAGGACTGTAGCTGAAACTGACATTGCATCAGTAGTTGTTTTAGATTTAGATTAACTGCAAAGGATTTCTGCAAGCATTCTGCAGGTTCTGTGCAACACAGTGAGACCCTGAAGTTTCAAGAAAATTAAGGACAAGTTACCTGCATGTTAGCTACCTACAGTAGTACACAGAATACGGAAAGACAGCAAAATGTGACTAGGAAAACACATCCAATCTGTCCCTGTGGGATTACACCTGTCCCAGGCACATTTTGTCCATCAGTCATACCACACATGAGATGACAGGAGTTTGACTTATGCACTGAAATGTTTACAAGTTAGATATCTGCCCCATGCAGTTTCACAGAAATGCTATGAACAGTGAGAACTTACTGTAATGTTATAGACAAGTTTGAACCTTCTTGGTAAAAGCTCTGCAGTCACTTCTGCTGAGGAAGTATTGCCTTTGCACTTAACAAGACATGTTGTTGATGAGCAATATAATGACATATTATATATTTCATTATATGATATGAGCAGTATATGATACCAGAGCTGTCCCTTGAACTGCCAAACTGTCTGCAGCATTAATAGAAGTTTTGTGTATTGTAGTTCATGGTAAACATCCCTGGATTTTTCTTGAAACAGTAATAGAAGCTTTGTAAGCATTAGCATTTTAGGGTGTTTGACTTGTAATTCTAGAGTAAGAGGGAAAATTATAGCTGAGGAACTATTTTGGATGTTTCATGAAAAGTTTAAACTAGGCAGACTTCTCATTAAATCGAAGTTGTAGGTAAAGATGTACATTGCCAATGAGAAAGCTGAGAATTTCTTCATCATTAAGGAGAAATTGACTCCTGCAAAGTGTGTACCACTAGTCCTCAGAAACCTGTTTCAAAGAAGAATTCAAGTTTAAGGACAATAATTTTTGAATAGTCACAACATTCCCACACAGAATTCCCAGAACTGGCTAGGCAGGTGAATCATACAGGGCAGACTGGTTTTTATTGATATTTAACTCAAACCTTTAAAGCCTCTTGTCAAAACTATCAATATCTCAGCATCGGACTGTGCTGTGGGTGATGATGTCACACCAAGTAGACAGTTGCCATCACTTAGAAGCTTACTGATCCACTTCTCCAAGTATATAAAATCAGGCTCTTGAAGATGCAGTGCTAAGAGAACCATCCACACATCATAAGGCAGGAGTACTGTAATCCTACTGGTCTCCAGTACCAAATATCAAAGTTGATTAATTCCGTAGTCATGAGAGATCATTTGGTCCATGTGTTTGCTAGCCTGACAGTGCAAACCCTTCTCTTTTCCTGGCTGAGGGCGTGCACCCTGAGCAGAACCCTCTGGGGTGCTGTGCGCTGCCAGCCCCAGGGAGCACCTTGTCCCTCTGGCAGCAGCTTCTAAGGCAAGAGAATGAAGAGAGCACGAACAGTGCCTGACAAGAAACTGTGTGAGGGCATCAGCCCCTGCTGGTTAAGCCTGCTGCCATCAGTAGCTATGTGGGGATGATATGTATTAACCAGGTTTGTGTTAACTGAAGCACAGGATCTCTCCCAGGCTTTGTAGAAAATCCTTCTGATGAAAAAGAAAAGCCTTTTATGTCTCCAGCTCACCAAATAGCCATCTCATTCTAAGCATCAGCACAGCTCTCCTAGAAATTCCTGCATTATTTTCCATGCTGAAAGAGCACATGTTGACTGGCAGCAGCTGAGACATGCTAAAAGCTGTCCAAGAAGCATGAAAAGTGGCATCAGACTGTGTGAGCCTTCAATAATCCACTAATCTTTTTGAACACATTCTTTGGTTTAGGCAGACTTTAGTTATTAGATTTGACACATATTTCACTTATTACAAAACTGATCATTATTGTGTAGCTGGCTAATCCTCAGTTTGAGGAAGGATTGATTTTTAAACTCATATAAAAAGGCTGTCAACTTCAGCAAGGAGGCTCTATGTTTCTAAGCATATGATATATTTTGCTTTAACAGCATTATCAGAAATGATGCAAATGATAGGTAGATTTACATAAAAGGGAAAATGTAAATACTGTGAGCACAAACCTGCTCACAGCCAATGATCAAAGTAGAAATGGGTTTGTTTCCCTGTGAAATATTCACTCATGATCAGAGTTAGATGACAGGTCTGTTTTAGCAGGCATTTCTGTAAAGACAAAGGTGGAATCATAGAATAATTTTGGTTGGAAAACACCCTAAAAATCATCAAATCCAACGATTAACCCAGCACTGCCAAGCTCACCATTAAGCCATGTGTCTAAGTACCATGTCTACATAATATAGTCAGGAATAAAACTGCAGAAGTATCAATTAACATCTATTTTGATGCACTTATGCTTTAACAATAAAAGGAAAAAATGTTAAAATCAGAAATAAGGATGCATTTTTAATGTAAGTATTCACAGAACAGCCTATTTTTGCACAACTATGTAGTATATTCCATAAAATATTTTTCACTAAACTAAATATACAATGCCCACTAGGTCTCACAGAATTAATCAACCTTTTTTTACAGGTTTCCAGGCTATTAGAAAGCAGGTTATTGTGAGGTCACTGAAAACTAGTTATTAACATCGGCTTTTTTGGTATCTCTTAACAGGTCCTTTAACCATACTTTTTAAGTTCTCAGAATATAGTTTCACTATTTCTTCCTGATGTCTGAGTTTTAATCACTGCTCAAGTCACTGAAAGTCTTTCAATTTCCACTAACAGAACTGAACTCATTACCAGGGCACAAAGATGCTTCAGGCCAGACCACAGAGTAAGACCCCATTCCTTTTCTGATCCTCCTTTTTCACCCATGAATGAATGCTGAAAATCCAGGAGGCAACTGTCTCCTGCCTGAAGAGGGGTCTGGGAGAGATTTTGAGGGACCCATTCCACACCAGCTGTTTCAGAAGTAGGTTTCTTCATCTGAAGATCAGGCCTTTTAAATCTGCTTATTTAAATATTAATTTATGTATTTAATTCTAAGTTGCCCGCATTCAGTCTTGCTAACTGGATGTATAGGAGTCACTGATAAATTCAAATTATGGTAGTTTTAAAATGTGGACACAACATTATATTTTGTGACAAGCTTCTACTGGCCATGGCTGCAGGCCTTATGCAAAACTGAAATGAATGTTAAGTAAGTTATTTTCTAGGTAATGAACTTGAATAACATTTTTAATCTTTTCTGGATGTTACCATTTTATAACCTGATTTGCTTTGCTCTTCCACACTATATATTAAAATATGCACCTTCTCAGCTTCTGAAAGAATATGATCATGAATGCAGTCCAACTCCTAGGATGTATCATAACACTTTTTCTCAGTAGGTCAGGCCGAGATAAGAACTGCAGCAAACCCTGAGGCTTGCTGTACTGTCCAGATGTTGAGATTTCAGTAGAAGATGGGTGCTTTATACTTAAAATTAGGTGAATTTTCCAGCTAAAATGCAACTCTCATGATGATAATGGTACCCAAAAACCTCTGTGTGGGTGATCAGCACAAAGTTTATGCCACACTTACACAATATTTTAAAACTTAGGGAAGGACTTATGTGCAGATGTGGGGGGTTCTGCTGTGCACTATAATGAATTCACCCAGTGGGATTTTAATTTGCATACATTATCCTACTATCATGCCTCTCCCAAAGCTTTATGAGCTTGAGTGCTATACTGCCTGAATGTAGCTAGACTGCTTTCAGAAATTAGTTGGTTCATGCAAAGCCAGTGCAAAAATAATTGATTTTTGGAGCTTTGTTAGTTGTTCCCAAGCATATTTTTTCCATATTGGCACTTATATGATTTTTATTACAATCTATGCTCACTAATACTATATTTAGCCTTTTACTCCAGGAGATTCTCATTAGTGCATTATATATTAATCAGAATTATTAATCCGTAACTTGTCCTGCATCAGTACACACCACAATTTGTATATGGAAAAAAGGAAATCATTTTATTCACTCCAGATGGGAGATGGATTGTAAGGGTGAAAACTGAGCAAGTAGCAGAAATTAAAGCCTTGGCTAGTGTTTTTCCTTTTATTTAAGTAAAATTGGTCAGTGTCTTATACTGACTGCAGGGGAGAGGTGAGAGAATGTGAAAGTTGCTCAATGACAAAATATTGAAATCTCTTCATCCAGATCCTGCTTGGGTGAGGGCTAGCACAACTTTCTCGTGAATTGATTATCTTCAGAGGTACCAAACTAACTTAATCTCACCTCTTTAGTCCCCGGCCTGTCTGAGAGTTAAGATGCCCATAACATCAAACACAGCCCTGCGGGGGCTTGGTCCCTGGAAGCCATACTGATCTGTCCTTTGCATCCGCTGCAAGGTGGGCTCCTGAGCTGGGCCCGGGTACACAGCCACGGTGTGAAGGATGCCAGGCCCTGGTCAGGCAGTCCCGCAGGAGCTGCTGTGCAGAGGCAGCAATGCACTTTTGGTGCTTTAGGCAGGAGGGAAACAGACTCTTACCAGCTCTTCTGTGGCTCTGACACAGAGTGCCTGAAGACCTAGAATCGCTGATTCTAGTTGCAAGAGGGTGTTGTCCATAAGAATGATTAGTTTGTTATTTGTTGTTTTATTACAGTCTAGTAGTGCTGTGCAGAGCACCCTGCAGGCACCAATTACAGTCCTCATTCTGATCATAAAACATTGCAATCAAAATTTCAAAATATATTGGGCAGAAATCCAGCCTTAAATCCACCTTTCTTTAGAAAGAGTCTCTCTCTACCAAAGTGCCCTACCCCAATTCACTGTGAGCTAAGCTCTCCCCATCCTGAATAACAGCACTAATTAAGTGAAGTTTTTGGCTAATTGCATTTCATACTGCCGCTTAGGTTGACCTAATTTGTGTTTGGCAGTCTCTGTAAGGAAAGTTAGTCAGTGAAGAATAAGACACTGTGTTGCAGTAAACAACTCAATGGCAGTATCTGGGCAGTCCAAAACTGACATTTGTAGCTCTTCAAAGTTAAAAACAAAAAATTGTGTTTCTTTGTTGCTGATTTTATAAGCACTTGTAGGGCAAATTTAAACGGTGTAGTTGTTGCAGCACAAATATTGCCTGAGATGTGCACAGAAAACTGAGGAATCATTTCCTGTTTGCTGCATTGTTTCTTCACAGTGAAAGGAATGAGGGATTTGTCTTTACAAACAAACTGTGGGTCTGCTAGCAGATAAAATTAGCACTGAGAGATAAAAGTAACAATGGGGAGAATTCCATAGGAATTCCACTGATTAACACAAGGAAAAGACAAAAGAGAGGGGGTATACATTAGAAGAGGGTCTTAGGTATCAGGCGTTCCGGGAAGTCTGTACCTCTCAAGTACCTCAGCCAATGGGGAAAGAGAGAGGGAAATGTGGTCGGGAAATTAGGATAAAAAGGAGGCTGCTTCCTCCAAAAATCGGAGAGACCCCATGGGGAACGCCCCATGACCTCTCCCTTTATTCGAATAAAGTTACGGGACTCCTCTGTCTCCTTTTTGGACATAAACCTCTGGTGTTTGTGGATTAATTTTCCTGACAACAGCTTTCCCCCAGCAAGGGAATGATGTTGCCCAAACAAGCTACGAAGCTCGCCTGGGCCTGAGTGTCACTCAGTGTTGCGGTCCCCCGTGGCTGCGGGGGATGCGCGCAGTGGCACACGCGCTGCGGTGCGCTGGGGCAGGCACGGGGACGGCACTGGAAGGAGCTGGGCGGGGATCAGTGCCTCACCCAGCCCTGCCCTTTCCTGCAAACCTGCACAAGGGGAGAGGACAGTGGCTCGATGATGCAGATGGCTTGAGGAAGCCCACTGTCTCTTTGATGCTGCAGATAATAAATGGTTAGAGGGAAGAGGGAGCCTTAAGCTCCTTTCTCAGCTTACCTGGCATGTGGATTCTCATTGCAATCCAATACAGGGAACTTCAGCAGTCCTTACACCCACACAAAGGGCTGCTGAAGTTGAGCCAGGAATGTCACAATTGCAGTGGCAAAGGCCTGAGTCTGAAGGAGGGTTCCGCCGTGTGTCCGCACTAAGCTACATGAATTAATAAGAGTGTCATGCTCAGAGCAGCTCACCGCTGGCTTTGCTGAAGATCACCTCACTGCAAGATGGCTGGCAAGTATACGGTCACGCACTGGTTAACAGAGGCCTGTGAAGGTCATCAACTCCAGCCTCTTTCTGGAAGCAGGACTAGCAGCAGTGCTGGTTTATAGGTCGGCTGTGACTTTGGTCAAGTCCTGTAAGCATCCAAGGACTGAGACTCCCCTGCCTTCCCAGACAACCTCTTCCAGTGCTGCACTGCCCTCCTAGCGGAAATGTTTTTGTGATGTGCAGTCTGAATCTCCAGTTTGTGGCCATAGCTGCATGTTATATCATCTGCCCGCTCAGAGAGATTCAGTTTTCTCATGCTTCTGACATGTCAAAATCTTCACTAAAGTCAATAAATACTCCATCTAGCCTGCTCCTCCCATTAGTATACATGGTAATTTCCTCACGGACTGCAGTCAGGTTTGTCAAGGATTTACCCTTGGTTTATCTTTCCACCCTTATGAAACTGGAAATGATCCCCAAGGTTCATGCTCCCTGATCTTTCCAGGGCTGAGGTGAGCCTTACTTGTCTACAGTTCCTCTTCCCGGGTCTTCCTTCTTGCCTTGACTACAGACAGATGTAATATTAGCTTTTTTCTAGTAAGTATAACAGCTTACACTCCCCCAGTTTCACTATTGTCTTCATCTCAGCAGTTGTTTAGTAACTGTTCTAAAAGCCTCTCACATGAATTGTGTTTTATACACGTTCTACAGACTCCTGCCACTTCAAAATCATTCCTGACTGTTTAAGATACCAGTTTCCCCTTGGAGAACATACCATCCATGTCCTTTACTTCCTTCATTTTGAAGAGAGCTGCCTGGTTGGAACACAAGTTGAGAGCCATTGAAAGGAGGGACAGTTATGAAGACAGAAAATTAACGCAGAACTGATGACAAACACTGGCTATCTTCTTTTCACTGAATAGAGGTTAAATTTTTCACCCTGTAAGATATGTTTCAAAACTTGATTATTTGTTCCAGTTACTTTACTGTAAGTGTCCTGTATTTTTTCTTCTTTTGGGAGGAATATAGACTGCTAATTGCTTTTGCAACCAGCTTGCCATAACATAATTTACCCTTCTCTTTTGGGTACTAGCGACAGAGTTTCATGAAAGAAGCATTTTCAAAATTACAGAAATTAACTTAATGGCTGTTATGCTTTATTCAAGTTAAATTCTCTCTCCCAAAATATAGATTTTACTTAACATAATATAATTAATGTTTTAGGCATGCCAAATGTGTATATATATACACATTATATAGCTGAGCGCAAAAATCCAGGAAACACTCCTTATATGACTTCACCACGCCATTCATATATCACACAATAATAAGGATGATAAGTAACTGGAATATAGGTATTTACATCACAGAAGGGGTTTTTTTATAAAGCAAGGGTTTCCTTAGTCTCTTAAATCACAAATGTGGTTCTTAAATTTTCTGCTTGCTGTACATCTGATGTAAAACTTAGTCAAATGGTTGCTTCATTCCTACACTCCTTCTGATACCTGAAATCCATACCTGAAATTATAATATTAAGAAACAAAATTGCAGATGTCAACAAGGGCAGTCAATTATATATACTTAGGTTGTTTTAGCAAATAGGCCTCCCTCTGACAATTCAACCATTAAATCATTTAATGGAATTAAATTAATTGTATAGGAAAGTCTGCCCTGTGCTATGTATATTACCTCAGCTTTTAGTGTGTGGTATGCAAGTTACCAAAATTTAACCCCCAGCTTTCACTGTTCATCCTTCAGAGCTAGTTCAGTCAAATTTGTACTGTTCTCTCTGGGCTTCCAGTCAGCTGTCCTGCCCTACACATGCTCCTTTTCCAAGGCACAAAACATGAGATCACGCCAGAAGGAAAGCTGCCTGTGCAACATAATATGAGGAGAGCCAAATATTTCTGCAGTGCTGTAGAAGTTGCACATGCAGTATGTATTGCATGGACATGGGTGGATTAGGTATGTGGTACTTACTGGAATGTAAATGTTCTGTTTCATGCCTATTCAACATCTCTACTGCCTATACACCCAACAGCCTGTGCTCTGATCTAACAGTTGCAGCTCACTAGAAGTAAAAACAGCAACTGTACAAGAAAAAAGATGAAGTCGCAGAGACTGAACAGTGAATAGGAATTTCTGACAGTCAGTACTGGATGCGTGTGAGAGGGACAGAGAGCATGAGCAAGTCAGAGCCTCGCAGAGTCTCAATGTACTAGCCCAGCTTTTCAAAGAGGCATAGCTCGTCGACTGAACCCATGCATCAATCCTACTCTTCCTATAATTCTGTCAACTCTAATAAAAGGAGAAATTAAACATTTTGCTGTCCCAAATCACTGCGTTCAGATAGTTCTTGTTAGGTTTCTACCCTGATGGCTTCCTGCAGGATTCACCATTTCCCCTTTTCTTCTCCCTAAAGGAATTATGTCCAGCGGTTATCCTGCTCCTTTCAAGATAATGTCAGGTGAGTGCACAGCATTCCCCATGCCAGAAGTCTTCCTTCCCTGCATTATGTAGGGTTTACCGTCAACTCACAGACAATTACTTTACCTGATACTTGTCAACATGCAGGCATACAAGAATTCTTTACCTCCAAAACTGTCTACTCAGCACCATCCTCTGTGGACTTTGCCCTCCTTTCAGCCTGTCTGGAAGGAACGAATGGGGTGGAAAGGAGACAACAAGCTCAGTCTCAAGCTGTTGCTTTCAGAGTTGAGCTGGGAAGCTCTTCAGAAGGGTATCTTGCACAACTGGAGCCCTGGACTCCAGAAGGGAAGCTCTGAGAGCCCAGCACCAAGGAAGACAGATGGCCAGAGAACAGGTTCTTCAGAGCCTTTGTGTTTCTTTAGCAGCAGTGAAAGTAGAACCACTGTGAAACCCACAAAGCAGTAGCCAGGGTACAGCTAGCAGCTTGCAGGACATGCTCCATGGCCTGTATTAGGTGGCCACTCTCACAGAACTGAAACAGATCCACCACCCATCTCACCACTCAGCCCCAGCCAACAGCAGAAAGGCAAAAGTCAGGAATTTACATTCCCCAAAACAGTGAATATCCATTATTTTCATATCACCTAAAACAAACCGGCTGATTTCTGTTAATTACAGCTTAGATAAAATAAATTTATAGGTAATTCACATGCAGCATTTTGTATAGCAGCATGTGAATTAGCTTGGCATCCAGTTCTGACCTGCCACATCCATAATGGTGGTATGAAGTCAGTGGATCTATTTGCAGAGTGGTATAATGCTTGAATTAAGGGCACAAGGGCAGGGAAAGAGGCCGTGCAAAATCTGACTCATTTACCTATAAATCACCTTATGGTTGGGAAGATATTTATTTACTGATATTGGGACACAATCAGTAAGAGAAGCCACAAGAACAAGTGATGACAAGACTGCTGTATTCCCAGGAAAGGTTAAGGTTTGGTGTTGATACTCTGACACACAGGAATGAGCAAATTTGTTTTTAACAGCTTTTACTCCAGGTGATTAGATGGGGTGAGACAGGTTTGTTACTAGTAAAGCATTTATCTTTCTTTTCAGAAACAGTACACAACATCTATGAGACGTAATTGATCAGACACACCCTCTAGGAGATACATCCTTCCTACTCTTGTAAGCCAGTAAAATCTACATTTTCATCTTAGACTAATCACATGAACCACGCTGGATGCTCAGAGCCAGCATCTCACCGCATGTAAACCAAAGTAGCTCCTCTCAAGGCAGTGGAGCAGCGCCAGCTGTGCTGTTTCAGATCAGATCTACAAACCTCCATGCATGTGTTGGTCTGCCTAAGGAGCAGTGTGAAGTTACCTGTTTACAGAAGTAGGCCTTCAAAACATGTAGAAAACATATTGCGCAGAAAGTTTGCCCTTGTCAAGAATCATGAATCCAGGGGTCTTTACATCAAGAGCTCTCTTTCAATTAAGAGCAATGTATTGCACTTGAACATGAGTTTTTATTATCTAGAACTTGGATATCTACACTAATATCTACAATTATTCTTTTGTGTATTAGAATGACTTTTAAGTAGTTACAAATAGAAGAACCATGAAACATAGACTATGTTGTCTGTAAAACAGGCTTCCATCAAAAAAAATTGCCTTACAGGCACCACAAGCATTATAAAACATGAAATAATACTATATTATTGAAATTTAAATTGTTTTAGCACACTGACCTGGTCTTCCAATCAAATTTAACCAAGAGACACTTAATTCAAAAGAACTGTCCTTTTTAACATGTTAATAACTGTGGGGTTCCCAGAACAGTGGCACAGTTTATTGGAGACCCCCCGGCTCTGCTGTCCTTGATTTCAGATCCAGAAAAAGGCAGAAATAAGCCACAAGTAAAATCCTTTTTTCAGAGATTGGCCCTGTGCCTCTCAGGAAAGACACAGACCATGGAATTGCACACTAGGGAAGAGTTCAGGCCTACCTCCATACCTAGTTTAATGCTGGAGTTGCATCCACCAGCCCATAATAATTCCTCAGAGGATGAGAAGCAACTCTGCTGTAAACCGCAAGGGTTTGCTGATCTGGGATCACAAAGCAACACTCTTTGACTAAGGATCTTGATGGCACTGAGCTTATTATCTAAAAGCTTTGAACAGAGCATGTGTGCCTCCACATGTGTTAATACACAGATATTTTTAAAATAGTATCCTCCCAAAACAAGCAAAGTAAACCAAGACTAAAATTCTCAGATTTAGTTATTATAATCTCTGATCTGTCTTTAATTTGTTTTCTGTTATCATTGATCTCTAACAACTTAGGTAACCAGCACAGGTAAGCTACACAGTATTGTTATGGTTTGGTAAATGCAGGCAGCTTTATATTAGGAATATTGTTCGTGTATTTTTTTCAGAGGCTGGCCTTGATTTCTTTGCTGCCTCTAGTCTACTGCAGACTGTCAAGGACTGGCACTTCCCAAAGAGCTGCCATTACAAGAATATGTAGCTGCCTCTTTCCACAGGTTCAATCTTGTACCTGAATTTTGGAAAGGCCTATGATGGGAGGAGGAAGTGAAGGAAATTGGATTATTTTGTTTTTACTACTCTGATATATCTAGTAATCAGGCAATTTATCAATCCTCCTTGCCAAAACCTAACTATGTACTTAAAGTTTGAAAGTATTTATTATGTAGCAAACCACTATGGTTTATTGGGCCATATATAATTTGCCTGGGAGACTATAAGGACTAGAACATGAATCCTTCCAGGCAGCTGATGCAACTTGTAAGCTGTGCATGGGCACAAAACCTCAGTTCTCCCACCTGAGCAGTGTGCAGGAAATCTCCTATTATTCAAGCTCCTGCCCTGAGATGCAGAGTCCAGGCAGCAAGGGCGTCCCAGGCTGTGCTTCCCCGCTGAGGATTTGTCCCCACTAGCCAGTGATGAAATGCAGTGCAGTGCAGCCTGCCACTTCTTGCAAATCTCAGAGACTTATACTCAAAAGGGACACAAATACAAGTTTCTAGGCATAAAGGGACATAATTCTGGTAGCTTTGCACAGAGAACTGAACTTTCCTCTAAACAGTAGCAATTAAAAGGCAGTAAAATAATGTCTGATGGAAGTGTTGCCTTTTTACAGCCACAAGGCTGATAACAGTCCTTAAAATAGTTTGTGAGATGTGAGCTTCAGTCAGTAAGGGAAAACACTCAATAAGATCTTATAAAATAAATTATTTTGTTGGTTTAAAGATTTACTATCACAGGAAACAAATAGTTTCACTAAATCAGATGCAGATTTATATTTAGAATCTTATTGTACAGTGGTTTGGTTTGGAAGGAACCTTAAAGAACATGTAGTTCCAACACCCATGACATGGGCAGGGATACCTTCCACTAGACCAGGTTGCTCAAAGCCCCCCATCAAACTGGCCTTGAACACTTCCAGGGATGGGACATCCACAGCTTCTCTGGACAATCTGTTTAAGTGCCTCACCACCCTCATAGTGAAGCATTTCTTCCTAATACCTAATCTAAACCTACTCTCAGTTTAAAGGCTTTCCCCCTTGTCCTATCACTGCATGCCCTTGTAAAATGCCCCTCTCCAGCCTTCACATAGGCCCTCTCTAAGTACCGCAAGGCTGCTATAGTCTTCCTGAAGCCTTCTCTTCTCCAGGCTAAACAACCCCAACTCTCAGCCTTTCCTCTTAGGAGAACTGGCCTATCCTTCTCGTCATCTTCATGGCCCTCCTCCAGAGGTCCGTTTTTTCTTATGTTGGAGTCCCCAGGCCTGAACACAGTACTTTGGGCAGGTTCTCATGAGAGTGGAGTAGAGGGGCAGAACCACCTTCCTCAACCTGCTCGTCACACTTCTTTTGATGCAGCCCCAGATTACAGTTAGAAGGTACTCTGCATAAATACTATGACCTTTCTTTGTAGTAGATATATCAGACAGACATCTTAATGAGGACTATGATGACAAAGCAAGAAGACAGCTTAGCTTCTCACAGAAAATCTTAGAAGTGCACAGGTCTTAGCATAAGCATGTTTGTGAGATTAATGCATTTTGAATATTTCCATAACCCACAGAGGAGAGAGGGAATACACAGGAATGTCATGCCAGGGCTGCTCAGGCCATGATCTCATTTCAGTGCTTCCTTTTGGGACCAGCCCAATACTGGTATGCCTCCCACTGCAGCACCCAAAAACAAGAGAAGCAGTTCCTGGGTCGGGGCTTGGAGAGCTCATAAAAGACAAAATGCACATCATCTGTGCAAGCAACTTTACGAAAAAGCTAGAATATGGCCAGAGATAAGTAGGGTAAATGAACACCATTAGACCTGGTTAGAGCATATGATCTCTAATTACTACTTCCAGAACACTTTGATGTCCTTACAGAGACATTATATGAAGTTCAAAATGACTTGTTAATAAGTAAGATTTTCAAACGCATTTGAATAGTGAATGAGTTCCAGAGACCGCTAAGTTACATAGGTAGCTTTGAAAATTTCCCCTCAAGATAATAAATGTATGTCCCGCCACTTGCTAAAAATCCTTTCTTCTGCAGTGGCACAGTATTACTTGCACACATTTTGTAGTCATGTTTTTGTTCTCTGACTAACTGAAAGCATAGCCTCAGTGTATCACTGTGTATGTTGTGCAAGAGCACATTTGGAATTTGCATTTTTTAGATTACCAGACAATAAAAAAACCCTGAGATTGCACAGATATGCACCACCCTTCATTAGAGGCAGTGATATTCTCTCCCACCCAGTCCTGCCCAACCAAGACAATATTGCACATACGCCTCCAGACAATGAGACTACCACACCTTTTGCCTCTAATTAAAATTATTAAGTTGAGATGGAAATAAATGCATTTCAGTCTGTGCTTGTTAGCCAAATGTCTTGATAAAACTGAACATGTTCTGCTGCTGCCCACCATCTGTCCCTCTAAATACTTTTTGAAAACACTGAATAGGAAAACAGATTTGTCATTACTGACTTCCACAATTTTATACCATGCCCTCAGTTTTTTCTTTATCCAGACCTGTAGAATCCACAGAATGGGGCAAATTTTTTCCCTATTTAAACAATTTTGCACTCGACACATTTCAGTAGAAAAGATTCAAACCTAATGCATGTAGAAACCTATGCAGAGCAATGAGGATACCCTTATTGAGAACAGTATTTTGGGGCAATCTTGCTTCTCCTCTCTCAATTAATTCCTCACATATTCTCAGTCCTTTCAACGCTAGAGAAGCTCTCATGGAAGCACTGTGACTCCCTGTCTTTGACAAAGAGGTTACTTTTCATAGCTTTGCAGCCTTTGAGGCATCAAAACAATGTACATTTTCTCAGCTTTCCTTTGTTGCTGAGAATTCAGACACCTGCAAGAAAATATGCCTTTCCCATTACTGAGATAAAGAAACCCTCCTAGGCACCCATAGCATCTAGTCCTGCCATGATTCCCAGTATTTTGCCCCGATACAATCAAGAAATCTCAGCTGATGCAACACAGCAGCCCAGCCACTGATCAATGTGGGTTGCCAAGGTCAATGCTGTTTCTTACGAAGACTCCCCACTGAATTTTAAGTCCAGTCACCATCCCCAGGCTTCCAGTGAGCTGTTTTAACTATTGTGCCATAGGCTTTCTTAAAAGCTTCACCTCAGGTACAACGTTCTAGTCAACTGGTATTTGTAAAACAAAGGAAAATGTACTTTGCCTGAGGCTGGTGCTAATCTCTAGAGAAAAACAGGAATATCTCCTACTGCTGCAGGACCAACTGTGACCTCTCTTTCCATAGATTATTGCAATTAGTTCTTATTTTTTTCAAACTACTCTTCTTTCTTATCACAGAAGCTCTTCCCAAAAGACAAGTGGGAATTATGTATTTATAAAATTCAGCTTCACAATGAGTGTGAATAAACAGTACCAGATACTAACATTATCCCATCACAAGATGAGAACTGGCTCACATGGGTGCAGGTATTAAAATCCTCAGGGCTTGAGTTCAGGCAACACAGCAGCCACTCTTTCTTTGGCAAGTTTTGGCGAGATAAAGGCTAAGTGTGAAGATTTCTGGAATACCAGCACTGTTGAAGAAAAAGCTGCTCAGCTGATATTAAATCAGTTGAAGAGTGTTGCCTAATCCCATGGCATTCCAGGTCATGTGAGGCTAGGGCTGCTTGGGAAGGAGCAGTAGTACCTCCTCCTCCTCCTCAAACCAGTGCAAAGCTCTGCTTGCTGCCAGAAGGGACAAGAACAAGAATAGGACAGAAAGGTCTCTAATACTAAATGCAAGAAGAGTGTGATTTTTCTGAAGTAGAGAAATACAAGGAGGTCACAAGGAATGGCAGCAGCAAGATTTAAAATTATAACAGATGTATCTAAAAGGCTTCTAGACAAACCATGCACAGGAAAATGGCCTTTTTTCAGTCTTCTATGAGTTAAACTCCATTTGCAAATTCTCTCTAGAAATTCCTTAGGAGCAGGCTTTCCTCTGCAATTTCTGGTCCCATCCATTTCAGGTTAGACTGGAAATATTGAGAAAGAGGCTCCTGACTCACTAACAGCCCAGGCTTTCTCAGGCTATTGACTCCCTCATATTCAAATCCACAAACTTCTCAGGAAGTACAGATATACGAGTCTGAGGATGTTATCTTATAAGGCAAAACATCAGACAGGCCTCAAAAGTCAGAAACAAAATTTTGCATCATTACCAAGGCTGTTTATGACAACCAAAGTGAGAACAATGAGGAAAGGTGAGGATGAAAATAGGCATTTCGTCGTAACTGGAATTTGTTTCTGTTTCCTCTCCTTACGATGATGTTTTGGAGGTTTTTTCCCCCTCTCCTCCTTGTTTTCAGTTACATTTCAATTACATAGTTCAGTGAATATTTTGAGCTATCCAAACTTTCTGGAGGCAATGGGAAGGAATTATACTGACTTAATCTGTGGGTTAATATGACATTTTTGGAAATGTAAGTGCATGCAATATTCCAAATTCTACTGCATACACTGCAGTTACTTCACACTACACCTTGTTATTGCAGCATATGGCTGTCTCAGATGTTGTTGAAAGTTCACAGTTTACCCCCATAAATCTCAGTAAGTAGACAGAAAACTTTATTTCAAAATTCAGGGGCGGGGAGGGGAAAGAAAAACAAAACTCAAAAACCAAATCCTTACCTTCTCAAATGACTGAAGTTCTGGAGTACAGAATGAGAAAAAAATGTATGTTTGCTTGTTGTGAGAAGGAAGAAAATCGTAACATGCCCGTAATTACTTTCTTACTGGAAAAAAAAGAAACTAAAAGAGAAAAATGAATATTTTGAGTGTGCAAAATTTTTCACAAGTTGAAAAAAGAAAAATACCCTAAATGGTTCTTTTTGGGTCTTACAAAACAACTTAAAAACCATCTTTCATCCATTTCTCACCAGAGCTGTGGTTCCAGCTTTCACATAAGCAGCAATGCAACTGTTTCCTGAACTCCTGCATAATTTTTTTAAACTTTTCCTCCTTATTGCCTCTGAACACTCAGCATTTTGCTTTTTTTTCAAATGAGCATCATTAAACACAGGTGACTCATTAGTAATGATGGCTTTCTTTGGGACAACATTGGTGGTTTCCACTCCCAGCTTTCTGCCCTTGCTTTCTCTTGGTAGTTAGTTATTCCTCTTGCTTCAGGGGTAGCTCAGCAGCACATGAAGCTCCTTCACAACTCAAGTTTGGAGGAAACCAGGATTCATTTCAATTTCCCCTAGTACACCTACCTCTAATTTACAGCAGCTCAGCAACTGCTCCTGAGCAGCCACAGCTCCTCTGCAGTGGAGGCAAAAGCCGCTGAGAGAAGAGCAGGGCAGATTTCCTGGCTGAATTCAGAGGAGCAGGTGAGGTACATTAGCAAATGCCATGTGTCGCATTAAGGAAATTTGAGCAATAATGCACTCAGTGAAAACAAAACAGAGCTTGGCAGCAATCTAAATATTTGGAGGGTGGGGAAGGGAGGAAGAGAAGGTGCTACAGGGCCATTAAGATTTGTTAGATCATCATTCAGATCTGGGAAAAAATGCTTAAGGAGGAGTCCCCAGGGAGATGCAAAATTAACCCTTGATAACATATTTGTAATTTCCCTCTGTTTTTAAGAAAGTCCAGGTAAAACAAAAGATATTACTGCTTTAACAGGTACTCCAGCCCTTCGGCTCAAGGTATACTGGTTTTGAAATGGCAGGGGTCAGTACACAAAGAAAGCATCTGAGGATGTTTCACCAGAACTTTCAACACATATTACTTGAAATTGATTCCCTCAAAGATCATATCCACAAAAGTTCTCCTTGTCCTGTAGCAAAATATAAAACAAAGCCATGGTCCTCTGGCTTTGTGACTTAAAAAATTAAGTGAACAAAGTAAGATTGTTCAGCTGGTCTTCTGGACATAAGAATTAAATCCTCTCTTTACATATAGGCCCAAAAGTATTACACAAATGAAGAAGGGAAAATTCCTTGGAGATGTGGCTGATTATTTTCCTAACCTGATGTATCAGCAGCAGCCTAGATGCTACCCTTAGAAAGAATGTGGCCTTACAACATTTTACTTTGTATATCCAGCTCCTTTTTAAGAGTCTTTGTTTTCTTAAACTGATATTTGAATTGTATTCAGCATTTATTTCCTGACAAAACAACTGCGTATTGCTACAGGAAGCTGTACAGGTGACAGTTTAATTTAGAAAAGAATAGCAGAATAACTTCTGTAAATTCCACATTAAAAATTCATTCTCTAAAACAAAGCAGGCACAGCTTTGCTCTTACTGCCAAAAAGGTGTTTGCCTATCCTATATTCTATTCTGGTTTTCCTGAGGTAGTTTTCCAAGGAAGTTCTCGAGGTCAGCAAATGAATGTGCATAGCCAGTCTTGTGGAGTTACCAAGAATATTTGGCAGTAGGCTTTAGGCTTCTGGTTCACCAGCACAAGTTTAGGTAGTCAGAGACAGGAGTGACAGCAGGTTCTGCTGTCAGATCTTGTGCTGGAGTAGCACTGTCTCTAACAGCAGGGCTGGTGTCTCCAGGGAGCCACACAGGCCCAAGAACAGCCCTAAGTACCACAAAGGCTAATCTAACATTACACACACATTTTGCAGAGTACATCAGGTAAGAGCATTTGTAATTGTGTGTTATGTTAATATGAGGTTGGGTTTCTCTAAGGAATTATAAAATTCTGGCTCAAGAAGAAAAAGGCAGTATTAGAGACTGCATCTTTTAGTGCTGAATCATCTCAGACAGACAGTCTGAAGGAAAGATTGCTGTTGAGTGCTTGTATATATCGTAAGTTAGACCTGGTCTTGTTGTAAGTAGAGTGGCCACTGGATACCACAAGAAATGAGCCAATGCTGCATGCCCTCTAATCTGGTTTTTAATCCACTGCTGACAGATCCTGCAGAAAACTCTTAAAGCAAACACTAGCAAATTAGCCCATGTAAGAGAGAGGAAGAAACAAACAGACCGGAACTGAAGCACTACAGTGTGGAAGCACTACATGTTATTGATGAATTTGCTGTCATGAGGATTGTATTGTCTTGCTTTCACCACCAGTTTCTAACTCCCAGCCATGTGTATATAAGGTATGGGGGTTTTGGTCTGGTAATTTTTATAGTCCTTGTAATCTCTGTTCCTTTGTGATTTTCACTTTGTTTTTGATATCATACAAAATACATCTTGTTTTTCAAAGTACAAGAAACTGGCGATAAAAATCATTTGGGAGTGAGCATTGGCAGACTCACCTGGCAGAGAAACTGGCTTTTAACCTTGCAGTGAAGGGGAGGAGAGGATCTGGTTGAGCACTCTGCAGTAGGTGAAGCTCTGCTGAGCCGTGGGACAGCTGGAAAACTCCAAGGCAGCTGAGATGTGAGATATGCCAGCTTCTGTCTGGATCTCCACATTGTGTGTCTGGTAGGACAAGGTCCACTATCATGTTAGGCTCTCACTCTCAAATTCTTCCTCTCATGAGCAGCTCCACTATCTTGAAGTGAATTATTTGCTGCTACTTCCACCAAGCCCTAGTTCCCCATTTAACAGAGGCACAATTCCCAGAAATTTTCTTCTGGTTTCCAGCTTATTTTAAGGGATAAAGCTTAGAAGACAGGAAGAAAAAGCCCATACAGTCAACTTTCCACTATTCATGTCACAGAGATGTATAATCATAAATTACTTTAAATGGGAAGTGTAATGGAAAAGGACTAAAGTATTTTAATGGAAAGGGATTTTTAGCTCAAACATCAGAGTGTGTAAATGCATAAGCTGAAAGGTTCAAAGGCAGCCAAACCCACTGCAGATCTCTCCAGCCCAGAAGCAGGAGGCTGAGGAGTTCTTGCATTGGCTGGTCCCAAGTGGTGCAGTCAGCCCTCGACAGCTGCTCCTGTATAACACCACTTCTGTGGCAACAAAGAGCAGACATGGGTTTACTGGGGTTTGTTAGCTCAGACTCAGTCAAGACCTTTCTGGACCAGCTGCAGCCCTACACCAGCCAGCTGAGGCACTCCTGAAACCACAATTCATTTACCAAATGACCAGGTAACGCATTCAGAGGCACTGGAGCTGACTGATCACATTTACATCACATTCAATGAAGAATCTCTGCATGGATCACAGACAGACAATGTCCAGCACATCTTTTGTATCTTTACTTTATAGGAGAAACTCCTTCTCCACATCGCAGCCTGTGTGTTCCTCATGCAATCTTTATAGAGAGAACTACACACACAGCTGGTGTACAACTGCTACCTGCAAAGGACCCATATCTCAGTGCAAACAAAGCACAAAAGAAATGGTTTAGCTATATAAAGTGACAACATAATAAACAGATTCTCTTTTCCTGTACATTCATTCCTGAGTATCTGCTTATATTTGGAAACAATTATGGTGTTGAGAATGATTTTTAATTGTTCCACAGCATCTGCTTCTTTCAATAAAAAATAATAGCCGGCCACACTCTATATGATTCTTTACTCAGGCAATGTTGCACATTTAAACAGGAATTGGGGAAACTGCAAGGGAACAGAGAGCATAGATGAAAATTCAATGGCATACGATATAATTAGGCCACAGCAGTGCCAAATCCAACACAGACTTATAGGGTTGTTCCCCCAGACCAACAGCAGGATGCTGTGCTAGCCAGCAAACCATAGTGTGCAGGGAAGATGAGGCACCTCCGAATGGCAATGCTGAGCAGGGAGTTATGTCAGAGCAAAACCCTGGCAGGCAGGCACCTAATTCCTGCTATCAGCTACCTAAGGTAGGGCAGTGCCAGACTTTCCTCAGAGGTGCACAGCGGAAGGACAATGGCAATCATCACAAGCTGCAGCCAAGGAAATTCTGTCTAGATATGAGGACAAAAATGTTCGCAGTGAGACTAATCCAGCACTGGAAGAGATTTCCCAATGAAGTCGCGAAGTCTCAATTCTTGCAGGTATTCAAAGCTCAGCTTCACATGGCCCTGAGAAGCTTGCTGTACTTGATAATAGTTTGAGGAAGAGGTTGGATTGGATGACACCCACCAGTGTCTTCTGATCTACATTATCCTGTGTTTCTGTGGACCCCTGTCCAGAGTCTGGGATGCTCACAGAAAAATGCAGTTAGGAATATTTGTTTATTTGGAACCCATCCCCAAGAAGTCTCTCCCAAAGAAAAGTCCTGTAACCATCTCCTCAAAAAGGAAAAAGCAAGAATAGCAGTTTCTTCTAAAACTCATGACAGTGGTGATGCCAGTACCCAAGTACTGTATGATCTCCTGCTGCCTAAAGCACTTGCCCAAGAAATGGCTATCCTTAGTGACCTGAGCGGGGCCCAACAAGTACAGGGTAGCCATCGAGAAATAAGGATTCTGAAGAAAGGCTCAGCGACGTGAAGGAGCCTAGGCCTATGGTGAAAGGTTAATGTCTCCTTCCAAGAAATAATGTCTCCAATCTTCACATCTGGTTCTGGACTGTCTCTTGCGTGGGCTCAGCTGGAGAAACAGCCATGGAGATGGTGATATGCCAGGCTTTATTTCCTTCCCAGCTCTTCTGTAGCCCCGGGGCTGCAGTCACACTGCCCCTGGTTACTCCCTTCCTAGCCCTTTGACTCATGTATAATTTATTCTGCCAAGACCCAGCTTCAACGACAAGCTCCAAGTTTCCTCCCCTCCCACAGCTGGGCTGCTTATTAGGCTGCTCTCTTGGGAAATGTACACTTGAGCTTCTCCAGACTGAGGAAGATCTAATGCTGAGGTTCCCTTGGGCAGGCATCCTTAACCACCATGCGGCATTAACTAAAAAAAACCCCACATGTTTGTGCCATCTCCATTACCTCCTCTATCCTAACCAGGGCCTGTTTTCAAAGAGCCTGGCCCTTGCTAAGCTCTGCAGGCAGCCAAATGCCATCCGTGGGCGTTAGGTGTGCTCTGGGAACAGGGAATGGGATGGGCCCCGAGGGAGTGGGGCTGAGAGCAGCCAGCTTCCTGTATCCCGCCCTTCCCAGCACCCGGACACAGAGCCATGTGGGCTGTGGTGCTTCTGGCCAAGCAGAGAAGCAGAGCTGGAGGTGCCCAGGCCATGTCAGGACCTCCCTGTGAGCACAGGCAGCCCCAGTCTTTGGGAGCAGATGCACAGAGTCTTCTTGGATTTCTGCTTTGGAGACAGGTGGCCGCCCAGCGTTACCTGTGACACAGCCAGTTTACACACCTACAGCTTCTTTGGACTTCGATGCTCACATCCAGTGCTCTGCTTGAATCACATTTTGGGCATCATGCCACCGTCTCAAATGCTCTGTAATCCATTTCTTCTCTCTCCTACTAAACCCTCTCGCCTACTGTCCCTTCTGTCCTGCCACGGTGCCCTCTGCTTGGGCTGTTCATGCACTTTTTTCAGTGGGCATTTTCTTTTCATACAGCTCCCCAGCAGACTGACCTGTCTGGGCATGGCAGGACACCCTGGTTGTGTGACCAGAGGTGGTCCTGGCACTCCAATTGCTAAAGTAGCCCACAAGAACCACAGACTGCTTCAGAGGGACCCCCAGGGACTGATAGATCCCTGTAACTAATAGAAATAACTTCAGTTCTAGACTAAGAAAAAAATGCAGCCTCTACCAGCTTCTGACCCCTGACTTTCTCGAAAGCTCAGCCTTTGCCTTCTGCCATACACACCATGTGCTATCATTTCTTTTTTACTATTTTCCACTTGTGCCAGTAAAGCATTACTACAATCCCATGACAGAAGCAGCATGGATCAAATGTGCCACCTAAGTTCTTTGTGACCACATTTAAGTATTAGAATGATTTTTGGTTTTGCTCTTCAAAATTTGAAATAATGTCTTTCAAATTACTCTTCTGTTAGAAATGTGCTGAGACATCTGTTTACAGACTAAACCTCTTGGTTTTCCACTTTAGAAGGCACATGTGGCATTGGTCTTCCAGTATCCCCATCCAAGTTTCTTTTGCGGGACTCACAAATCCTTCCATCCTTGACACTTGCATTACAGCAAAGCAGGGAATGAGTCAGAATCTTAGCCTAGGAAATTACCTAATTCTCTTGTCACAGAACAAGATGTGTGCCTACTTCTTCAATTACTTTGCCTGCTACTCTTCTCAGCAAAACCGGTATTGCTTTGGAAACATTTTGACTTAAAAAAAAAAAAAAAGATATTTCAGAAAACAAATTCATTTAAATAAAAATCACACCCAGACTCCTACTTCACAGTTTCCTATTTTGGGGTCCCATTTAAAAAAACATCCTTAATCTCCATGTGCTTTTCCTGTTCCTTCTCAGTGATAAGCTCTTCATGGTACAAAATGTACCATGAATACTACTCTTTTACTATTGAAGGCCAGGACATGACAGTCTTCTGTACTCTACCCCATGTTACTCCAACAAGAAGTTAGAAGAACAGAGTAAAAACTGAGATTTCCTTTTTCAAAATGGCACATTATCCATTAATGGCAAGTGGCACAATTCAAAGAAACTTCAGGATGAAACAGAAGGGCTGGTACACTCCAGAGAATGGCAAGAACCCAATCATACGGGTACTGGAGGGGGTGACACAGGGACATCCAGATAGGGTTACTCAGAGACAACACAGCACTAACAACACTGGCACACATGGCCCAAGATAACCAGCCTACTTATCCCACCACAGAGCAAGATATGTTTTTCTCTCCAGTGCTCAATGATCTGGCTGGATTTACCATCTTGGGCTTAATGCCAGTGATGCCAGGTGTGAGTGTACCTGCCCTGCAGTCCTGGTATTGGGAAAGCAACAGGGACCAAAGGGGGCTCTGCAGGTAGCCAGCCGGAGTCCAGCAGGGCGCCTTAAGATAAAGGCTTTATTATTAGCAGGGTGAAAAAGAAGAAGGTGGGAAAGACTGGGACAGTGGGGAAATAGGAAGGAGGGAGGAACAGGACTGCCTCATTTAACACTGGTAAGCTCACTTTAGGTGTGCTGCTTAATTTTGTCCTCAAACTCTTCAACACAACTGCAGAGAACCCTCTGCCAGAGCGGAGCTGGCTCTGCAAACAGTGGAGCTGTGCCTGTGTGGCATTCCTCCTAAACCCATAAGTGCTGCTGATCCCCAGCTGGCTCTGCTGTCCAGTAGAATAATGCCCCAAAACGCCATCAGGTAACTGAATGTTAACTGGCCTGGCAATTTATGGTGCACAGATGGTGGTATAACCATCTAGCAGAGAAGCGTCAGGGTCAACTACCAATGGGATATTTTCAAAAACCTCAAAAAACCCCAAGTCTCAAGGGCTTTCATATTAACCTGGGAAGCTACATTATGTTTTCTGTGTATTTATGATGGAAACTATTTTCCACTCATTGGATTTCCTATGTCTGTCATACACAGACACATTGGTTTAACCTGTGTGTTGGTGCTCATACCTGGCCTTGATCATTCGTAGATCAATGGGAGGCCCCCCTCTAGGCTTCACAAGGGATCTGGCCCTCTCTTTCCCTTGTGCACAAACACTGTGGTGTGTCTAAGCCTTGGAGCTTAGCCTTGAGAAGTGCCCCTGAGGCTGCAGATTCGTGCACAGCCCATCCCACAGGCATAATTTGAGAAAACCCTTGCGCAAGCTTGGTCAAAGCCTTAACTGTGCTAGGTGGTAAAGCATTTTCCTGCCTCAAAACAATTTCACTCAAGTGGTCTGAACAACACAGGGATCTGGAGAAATTACAGTGCCCTTCTCAAAGTACAATTGTCCTGTCTCTCTTCTCATATAAATCCTTAAACTGCGCACAAAGCAGGAGAGCAGCAAGCTAGGACAGAGACTCCCGTAGAAGAGATGCCACTAAGATCTACCTCGTGCACTACTAAAATACTCATAACTTCTTAGAACGAATGTCAAATTGCAGACTAAGATGGAAGATTTTTTTTTACTGTAACATGCTTAGCAAATTTCATTGGAAGAGTGTACACTGTGAATTACAGTTATATGTTACCACTATGGCTCTGCTGTGCCTACCACCAATTGTCAAAATACACTAATATTCTCCTTTTAATTCTGACACATTTTCCATTGAAGCAAATGGAAGTTTTTCCATCTGTAGAATGCTTTCTGAATAAAAACCACACAACTGTTAAAGCTATTTAATAAGTAACTACCATATACAATTTTATAACTATACGTTTATAGTTATATAGTAATAACTAGATACTTATGTAATGTAGTTAACTACAAAGTTAAATAGCAGTTATAGCTCACTTTAGCATGAAAAGGAGTATTAAAATATTACTGGAATGATTTAGCATTTGCTAGTGGATTTGCTAGAATGATTTACGTGCACTGCTTGTCTCTTCTCTTAGCTGTGCTCAGAAATGAAATGCAGGCTGAATAACACAGGGATTAACACATGGGATTGAACCAATCTCTGAGTTTTGTGGCCTGTCTTGAACAGGAAGCAAGGAGCCAAAGCTGTTCTGCTAATCCATAATTGTTTCAATGCTGAGGTCCATTTCTTCATGCTGTGCAAACACTGAAGAGATCTCCAGAGCACACACAGTTCAGCCTCTCCACTGGAGCAGAATCCAGAATCCGTGTGTGACAGATGTTGGTCTAATCAGTTCTTACAAACCCTCAGTGAAGGCAATTAGCAACACAGCCTGCCTGGTGCTTAGCCACTAGATAATCTTTTTTTCATATATAATTTAAATCTTCTTCTCTGCAAATTAGACTCTTTGTTTTATACACATCCCAGTGGGCATGTTAAACATTTAGTTACTCACTGATCTCTTTAAAACAACCTTTAAGAGTACCAGTGTTTTTCCTCTTCACAACATCTTGTGCTGATTTACACTAGCTGAGCAGCTGGCCTACAGTTTTAAAAGACCTGTTCTGCCAGCATCAGGCACCTCAGGGGACTGATGACAGCAAATCAAGATTTATGTTTTTCTGTTCAAGTGTTTTGTGATTTTAATGTGCTTATTTTGATAGTGATAGTAAGTCATTGTGATCTTACAGCTCTGATAGTGACCTGTACAAACCAACTAAGGATGGATTGTGTCCTCCAAGGATAAACAGCAATATGGGTTTTGCACTCTTAGAAAACATACTGGGTCATTTTTGTATTATGTTCTCAGTTTTGTTCCCTCTAACAGAGTTAAATTCACCTTAAAAACAAGGGAGAGGGAAAGAGAATTAGAACTTTGTTTTCTCCTAAACAACTTTCAGCAGTAGGTGGGTGAAGTTTTTAGCACCATACAACAGGATTTTTAATTCCAGCCAAGATGTCAAGTGAGATGTTTTGCTTTCAAGAATGGTCTACTCTGTTTCTTGCTACTCTCTTTCTTAAATGCCTGATGCATTTATTTTATGTCAATGGCCAATCTGTAGGAAATTTCCTGCAACCATTCTTGGTTTGACATGGAAAGGGACTGCTCTAGTCTATGAGACAGTGAAAAAAACCCCAAACCCACCGCTATCAGCTTGGAAATAAACACTCCTAGGAATTCTGTTCACAGAGAAAGCAAGACATCAGCTAGTTATACTGTCTTCTCAATGGCTTAGAGATTTATCTTGAACTCATTACCTGAAATGACTCAAGACTGGATGGCCTAGATAATTGAGTGAAAGTTGTGTGATCCAGATTAGCACCCACCACACCTCCTGACTCTTGGCATAATTTGGCCCATATGGGATGCAGTGATTATGTTTCTGGATCTCATTGGGAAGGGAAAGATGAGGAAAACTACAGGGAGAGTGGAAATCCAAAAAAATCTGAAAATAGCAGAAAACAGCATCAGAATAAGACCCTTTTGATTTATTAAGAATGCTGCTCCCTTCTGGCCTGGCATGGCTTGTCCTGAAAAGAATAAGCCTCACTGCCTTTCTAGGCACTGGTACATGGAACCGCTTTTGAGGCAAGCATAAGGAGTAATTTGTAAGAAAGCAGTTTTATAAATTACAGGGAGCTTGCCATGGTTGCCATGTGGGTGATGATAGCATGAAGCTGACTGACAAAGATGCTGACAAGGGAAAACTGCAAAGAAGTGAAGTTTAAGAAGCTGGTCCCCGAGTTGGTGCTAACCAGGAGGGTTAAATGGAGCAGATTCTTCTTGGACTGCCTGGGCAGATCATTTGCCCTGGGAATCAAAGAATGAGCAGAATAATCCAATAAAATAGGTTTACTTCCCAAGTATTTTAAGGAAAAAGGCAGGAATGTTTTCCTTAGGGATAAACCAAAATAATGTGTAGAAGACAAATTTCAAAGTAGATAACTGGTACTTTATTTTTTTTTAAATCAGATGTGACAGCCAGAGACTGGAAATTGTCTCTAAAACCAGGGTGAACTTATACGAACATTCAGTGCTTCTTGTGGACACATTCTTCCTCAGACTATGGTCACAGCAACATACAGTAGGAAGAAAAGTCAGAGGGAAGATATGAAACAAAATGACAAAAGGGTGGAGAAGGGTGCAGCTATAGGAGAAGGAACCATCAGTTTTCAGTTTTTTTCTTCTACACATTTCAGCTTCCCTCCTGTGTAGAAGAATTTATCACTGAAATTTATCCTCAGTGTTTCATGTCATTGTGGCTCAATTTGTGATATTTTTTCACAAACAACAACTTTGGTAAATGCTTCCTAACACTGTTCTGTGCTGCGATTGCTGAGGTCCTTCACAACATGAAGTGGAGTGGTAAAAGCCAGATAACTGCTGTGCAAGCAGGGTGGAGTCACCCAGCAGTGTTGTTATTGAGTGGCAACTCACAATGTGGAGCTGTTGAAAATTACTCATGTTTCAGTAGTGTAATTATGCTACTTTTCCTGATACTAAATGCCCTCTGACATGCCAAATTTACTGGGGATGATAAACAAAAGCTTGTGGCCAATTGTTGAACTGGCACAGAAAAGAATTTAAAAATGCAAGTTTATAAATTTTGTGATTATAATTGTGTAAATTACATTCCTGATCCCATCAGATGCCTCCCCTCCTAGTGCCAGGCTCCCAGTTTCCAAGTGTCCTGCCACAGAGCCCCATGACTCTCCCAGGCTCCACTTCCCTGCAGTCAGATCTAATTATCTCACAGTCCTGACTAAACTTCAGTTCTTCTGCCTCCACCAGCACAGTGGTGTCCATCAGCAAAGAGCCTTGCTAAAGCAGAGCCTGATCTTCCCAGAACAAAGGCAAGGCAGCGGAAAAGGCCCCACAACAAAAGAGTAATCTAGATAAGTTTGTCTGTCTGCCTCCCACTAAGGCTGACTGTGCTGGCTGCTTCTCTGACTCCAGAACCTCTCCCCACACCGTCCTGTGCCCAATGGCAGCTCCTGACTGCTGACTGCATTCTCTTGGGAACAACTTCTTAACTGTTTGCTGATCTCTGGATTTACAAGTATCACAACTAGCAAAGAAAAGCCTGGAGCTTTTCACTGAGCAGAATATAGGATGCTCAAATGGAGCAGCTTTTCAGTGCCTGCCAAGATATTGTTGTCTGCAAAGTCACTGGACGGACTGACAAGTTTTGGTCTTCCAATAGTTTCACTAAATTAGACCAATGCTGGCTCGTCAGGAAGCATTTCCCTTCTAGAAGTCAAATGGATTAGCTTCGTTTTCAAGGGTACATTTAAATTGCAGAGAATATGATGCAGAGATCCCCAAGCTAGCACTGAGCTGATTTGGCAAGTCCACATAGCACAGCAAAGCACAGTGCAGAGATGCCAAGCGGGACTGCAAAGCAGAATAATCACGTTCAGCTGGCACCGCACTCAGGGCCACATGGTGTCTGGTTCAGCGCTGGCCTGCATGGAGCCTTTGCACTATGTGTCCCAGCTCTGCAAGCTGTGGGAATAAATTGTACTGCACCAGCATAGACACCTTTGTGCACACCCTAAGTTGCTGATGGGAGTCTTAGACTATTACAAGGCAACTCCACTCCATCCCAACCTCTCTCTTATAATCACTAAGAAGTTGTCATGCAGTATGATCTATTTGACCTCCATTTGGTTACACTTTTCATGTGAGATACTTAAAATCTCTTAACCTCTATTTTTGTGCATTGATTTTTCTAAGCCTAATCTTGAGAAGGTCTTAAGCCCTCCAATATCTGCATTTATCCTGACCCCTTCCTTCCTTCCTTCTAACACATCCCAAAATCTTTTTAAGACACAGTTACCAAAAAAGAAATATATTCTTCAGATAAAATTAAAATCTGGTACTAGACATGAATGAGTAACAGCTTTGGCATCAACCTAGATTAATAACCCTAAATTCAAGAAACCATTCCTTCTAGCAGGTCCTAGCAGAGCAAGGAACAGGAAACATGAGAAAAATCTGCCATCTTGCAAAGTTTTTGTAGCACTGACTGTGTTCTTGAAAAGCAGCCAGCAATCCATCCTATGCACTTGTAAATGTTCTGCAGCTACTCTCTTAATAACTCAAGGATGATGGATGAGTGTAAGGTTGGGCAGCTTTGTTTGATAGCCTTGGGGAGAGAGAGGGAGGGAGAGAAACAAGTATCAGCAAATAGATTGTGCAACAGACAAATAAAAAGAATTACACAATACACCATATTTTAAATAAGCCTTCTGGAATGTTGTCATTTTCAGCAATTGATGTTGCTTAGAATAATTCATCAGCTAATGCTAGCAATAATATCATTTCAAGAGAGACAAATGGGTCCAAAGCATTTCCCCCAACAGTGCTTTAAAGAGTGTCGACAATGCAGAGCACTATTTACAACATGTTACATTTTCTAAAAAGAGACAGTCTCTTAATTTCAGCCTTTTATCTTCTTTGGAGCTTTAGCAGCAATTCAGGAAAATGTGCTCAAATGTGAGGTGGAGGGGAGTATGGAGGTCTTCCCACACCTCAGAGGCAGTCTGGAGTCCGTTTTGTTAATTGTTTAATTCTGTGATTTTTCAAACCCCTAGGAGACACAGAGCAAAAAGTTTTGTGCCCCAAATTTTCACAACAGGTAAGTGAGAAATACAGCCACTACTGTCAGCAGGCTTAAATTTGATAGAAATGGGGACATTGTTAAGATTGTGAAAGTTCATTTAAATCTTTAATCCATCTAGTAAATATTTATAAATTACTTTCTGCTTGAAGAAAAAGACTTAACAGTTCTTTCTTTTTCTTCAACTCTTGCAGCTTCTGATCTGTCCTTCTTTCCACTCCCTCTCCTTTCTCCATTTTATGATCACCAAAGCACAACATGCAAATAATTAACTCTAGTATTAATGGAAGTTATGGAAGCATGCATTTTGGAATTAGGAATCTGTGGAAGAAGTATGGGAATTGTAATGATTTAAGATCTACTACATATATGCAAACCAGCAGAAGTTGGCACAAAGAACATGGTTATGCGTGGTAAAGCACAGACCACTGGTTTCATCAAGCAAACCTCCAGTGGGAAGGTGGGCACCTACAAGTGCTTTTGATGTTTGGGCTGGGCTCAGTGTTCCACGAAATTAATACACCTTTTTTCAAAACCAGCAAACATTGTATTCATGTCTTGATGAAGAAGCAGCACAATAGCATATGCAAAGGGTACTAGAACACACAATAAAATCAACATCAGAATGCTTCTTGACCTCAGTTGTGACATCAGCAGCCTTTGTGTGTATGAGAACAGATGTCTGAAGTTGACTTGCAACAGAAGAGACGTTTCTGATAAATGGAGGAAAACTTTTTTTGAAGGCCAATGCGCAGCTAATGGTAGAAGCACATTATTGGCTAAATCAGTCTTTAATCTGGTAGCGGCTCTGAGCTCCTGACTGACATCATTCACACAGAGCAGCTTCTGCAGGGAATGTTTGCCAGACTATCTCCCTATGAGACCTGACACAGGTGGCTGTGAATGAATCTGACCTGTCCCCTACTCTCTGCCTAGTTCATCCGTGACATTTCAAGCATAGTTGAGGCTCTTTACCTTTGAGACTCTTCATGGCGACTACAAAAGATCACAGCAAGCTGCAGAGTGAAGACCACCATCAGCTTCAGCGCTCTCAGACACAGTCCTCTGAGGTACAGAAATCACTGTGGTAAGAAAAAGCTATTTGGGGCAGAAGTAGAACTTTTTTTTAGAGCTTTGAATCTGAAGAATGAACTTCCAATAAGCTGAAGACCACCACAAACCACAGAACTTCCTGTTCCAGCCGTATTTGACCTTGTCTCTCTAACAGTAATAAAAAGTGCTGGTATCTCACCAAGAGAAACTGCTGCAAAGCACACTGCCAATGCTCAGTGGAAGATCAGGCTGTATGGATGAACAGCAAATACCCTGAAGGGGCCAATAAGAATATGCAAATATCCTTTAAATCTACAAACTTTGAAATAGAAAAGTACAGTGCTGTCCCTCCTAGAGAATTCCAGCTAGTGTGCTGTTTCTGCTGTTCACCACCTTCAGCTACCCATGAGGAAAATCAATGTTGTCTGAGGAAGGACTGAAAAAGTTATCGCCACATTTGTCCTACTTGAAGCACAGTTTTTATAGCACTGACAGATATAACAATTTATATTATAATGCATTGGTCACACCTAAATGACAACTATTTTTACTCTTATTGTTTCCATCTATGCAGCTCAGGAGTAGAGGGCAAAACTCACATCTACTTTTTGGGGTATGGAAGCTGAAAGGATTAGACAAAATGCGGTCAGACAACTTAAGCAAGTGCCTTAATACATATCCATATGCCTTCTGCTAAATACCCAATTAAAGGCTCTGGGAATTTGAGTCTAGAAGGCAGGGATTCCTCAGTCCAATAGCATATTTAATTAATTCCTCATTACCACAATATCGAATATTATAGCACCAAGTAATCCAGTAATTACCATTTTCCTTTTCAAATCTGGAGTTCATTGATGCAGTTGACAGCAAAACAACCGTGACATTTCTCAAAAGCAAAATAACTTCCATTTATGTCTTTATTTGTAAATGCATTTCTGAAAGACATCATGTGAATTGTATTTAGTAAGATCCTTAAAGAGCTTTTACTACCTCAGCATTAAATACAGAGAATCCTAATTGAGCAGTAATAATGTCATCTCCTTCTTTCTAAGGAAGCCTGTTTGACTTGACAAAACATGTATTGTCAAATGCATGGCAGGCACAGATGCCTTGGGAGATAACACAGTACAAGAAGTCATAAGGTCTGAAACTCAGAGAACTACCAGAAATTCCCATGCAACTTTTATTCTTATGCTATATTTCTTGTGAATTTGTTCTTTCAATACATGGATATTTATAGAAAAGCCAAAATCATGAGAATAACCTTACATTTGCAAATTTTCTTTTTTTTTTTTTTTTTGGCTTGTACATCATTACCTTTCTGCTCAGTTTTCTTTGACAACTGTAGCTAGTCTAAGATAGTTATGTATATGACTACATAGTGACTTTTGTTGATCTTCTTGGAGATTTCTAACATAATCAAAAATAAATAATAATATCTACTTCTCAGATATAGCTTTTTCAGTGAAGAACTAAAATCAAAATTATAACTTTTGAGGGAGTTTGCCAAAACTAAAATAAAAGCTAGAAATATACTCATCTGTAACCAGGTCTACTTATCTCATAGCATTTGTTGCAAAAGCATGAATGACGTAATGTTCCCTGGGTAATTCTGTGATGGCCAACTTTTTATATGCAAACATCGCAAAGAGCCTTGCAAACAGTTAGGATAAATTCATAGCTCCCAGTAATACTGACTATACTCCATGGGGCAGGTCTGGCAAACCCCTCCGTGTCAGTCCTGAAGGCACATCTGGCTGTGTCCTGAGGGCGCATTAGGGCAAGCCCTGGGGATCACCATCTCCCTCGGTGCCTGGTTTACTGGAGAAAACCCACAAAACAGTCAGAAAGGGAGATGCAGCAGGTCACTGTGGAGCACAGCAGTCTGTAGTGAGCTACACGCGGCTCCTGTTCATCCCACAGGAGCAGCATTAACCAAATCAGCAGTTCTCAGGACAATGCTATGATTTGGGTTTAGCCAGGAAAGTGCTGATGACAGAGACATAACAGAGTCATCCATCATAGTCCAAATAAAGAACTACATGGGGTTTTTCTTTAGGGTTTGGGGGTTTTTTCAACATATCAGTATGCATACAGAAAGGATAGATTGTTTGGAAATGGTTTAATTTCTCTAAAGGGATGGAGATCCTGGAAGTTTTTAATCCTTCAGCTGATGCTGATAGACTGATGCTCAGTACCTTCCAAAATCAGGTCACAGACATGAGAAAGATTAGGGCCTAATTTTCAGTTATCTTTTAAAAAAAGGATCTTGGTTACAGTCTTGAGAAGTAGAACACTTGTAAGAAGCTTGTATTGTCTTTCTGCTCTGTATAATAGAGTGGCATGTGGTATTTTCTGTAGGTGCACACATTCACTTTACAGCCAATCTGAAACATGTTCAGATCATATAATACTCAGCCATGTTGCTGCTCTCTTTGAATGAGTTTAGGCAATTATGCCCAAGTCCATGGATGTATTTAGGTGCCTGATTAGCAGTTCAATCAGTAGGAGCTGGGTGTTTCATTATCTTCACATACCTGGGACAGAAGGGTGGAAAACAGCCTGTTTCCATAACTTTTTACAACTACCAAGAGCAATGCCAAAACCAGTTGACTGCTGTGAACAGCAAGGCTGGGACCCTGCTCAAGTAGTGGTGCAAGGCACAGTGTGGATATAGCTAGGACAAAAGGGCACCCCTCACCTGCTGGGATCCCCTCCTAGAAGCCAACACAGCCACGGCTCTCAGTCTCCACAGGACATTCACAAACCTGCACCAGCACATCCCCAGAGGAGCCCCACCACACCCAAACACGCAAGGGCAGCTGCACACACCGCCCAGGTGTATCGCAGAGCCCGTTCTTCTCCATTACCCCATAGGATCAGACCCTGCTTCTGCTTGAAGCTGCCCACGTTCTTGTATGGGCCTGTACTTCACCAATGTTCAGATACAAACCTGTGCATGAATTATTCAATCTATGTGTAAAATTAGTTTTGAAAACTGTAAAATACTGATCTGACAACAGGCTGGTCATATCTCCCATGGTTTTATTACCTCAAATGAACCCGAAGAATCAGGAAATGTTTTGCTTTAGTTTCTCATTGAACCAATGAAAAAGAAATGTATTCTTCCTGATGCTTCACCTGTGAGTGATCAGGTCTGCAGGCAGCACTTCTGCCATCTCCCAGAGCTACGGAAGGGCAGACACCGGCCAAGGGGGGCAACACTGCCCCTGATATAGTCAACAGAGCTGCCCTTTGGCATCGGTATTTGGATGAGCCTGGGTGCATTTCTCATTTGAGTCCCAGTTCTGCCACTGCCGAGTTAACAAGACTTTGCGATGGGGCATGTTCAGGCTTCCAACATATTAGGAATAATGCTAATGATATTATATGTTTTGTCTGCATTACAGTCTGGTGCTTAGAAAATAAACATCTTGGCTTTGTCTCAATGTTTATCTTCAATAAATACCTCAGCTTTGTCTCAACAATTATCTCTCCACAGCAGACCATTATCCAGTAGCAACATATAATTCATTTAACATTACTGTTTAAAATATATCCTCTTTGTACTGCAGAGAAAGGAGTTGTATGTGGGAAATGTCAGAGGCCTCATGTATTCTTGGAATTAAAACAGAAATTAAGTCATTTCAGCTATTTTTTATCCTCTCAGCTTTTGTTTTTCCATTTCTTGTTTTGCACAATACAAGCTGTCTCTGGCTCGTGAGGAGATTGCAACTGGAGAAATCTGGAAGGGTTCCAGGGAAAGCATATTTTAGGGCAGTCCTATGCCAGGGGCTATTGCAGGTGATAATAACTTATAAAGGTCCAACATATGACCTGAATCTGCTTCAAACTGATGACAGGGCTTTAGGAACAGGTGGGCGTTGGGCTTCTTTGTATCTTCTAAGGAAAAGGTGTGAGAAGCTCCTAGTGATAATTGTTAAATACTAACATCGTGCTGACATTTAAATCTGATTGCATGCAAGTCAGCAAGACACCTAGAAGTTAGCAGGGTATTTAAGGGAAAAACTTTCTCAGTAATTTTGGAGGTGTAGGGGTATTGTGGGAGGAGACCCTGCCATGACCAAAATGCTCAGTGCAAGCAGCCCAGGCAGCAGCATCTGGGAAAAAACAGCTCTCTATTACGCATCAGTCTTTTTGCTGTCTGTGTTCTGTACTAAGCCAAATATGCTCTTAGCACTTAGGAAATATGCAGTAGGGTAGAGGATCTGTTCTCCTGTGCATCAGTACAAGTCCAGAGAAACTCTGGTAAGGTTGCAGAAGTAAATGAGATCACAAACTGACTTGTGTTCATGACCAGTTAAACTTTAACAAAGACCTGAAATAGTAGGACCACTCTGAGGTAAAAGGTTGAAGTGATGAAAAAGTGGCTGAAGAGGAATGGATGGTGAAAATATGGAACAAGTAGAGCCCTAGTGTGGATGGAAACAATATTTGAGGTCTGCAATCAAAATTGCTATGGCTAGATCCAATGAAGGATACAGGTGTCTGGGGGGAGAAAAGGGAGGAGGAATGCTCAAATTGTTTGAGGTACTTGCAACCAAGCCTGGTATTTCCCAAACTCATTTGGTACCTCACTATCGAACCTCAGCATTCCTGGGCTTCTATGCAGTTCACCCTCACCACCATCTCACACATGCTGACCTCTCAGTACCTATTTCATGCTCAGCTGAGTGGCAACTCCAAACTAGGAATCCTAGCACAAAGGTCTCATGAAGGGCTCAGTCTAGTCAATACACTCTGAATACACCTCAGCACTGAACTTCATGCAGAACACCACACACAGGATCCTGTGCCTTCTAGGGGAGTCCAATATCTTCTACACTAACCAGCAGTTCACTTTTATCAGCTTTGGGACTTAATTCTGGTGGCACAACCCACGTGAGCAGACAGCATCCCCTGAAGCAAAAAGCTGTCTCCACCCTCATCCATCATCAGGCACCACTGCGGCAGCCAGAGCTGGGGAGATGGGCATGCAGGCTGCTCTCCAGTCTGCATTAGAGCTGCATGAGGAGGTTTCACATGGTAATTTAGAAAGGCTCCCTACAGGAACAGTTCTAGTGATACTCCCCATCTCCTCCAGGAACAATCAGATGACAGTGCCACCTGGGCTGGCATTAGCCTACAAGCCACTGGTGTAGCTAGTCATGCCCAGCAAATTTCACACCTGCTCATTCATTAGGAGAGATGAGCTAGAGGTTCTCCTCCAGACCTCTGTTATCTCTGCTAGGCAGACAAAGTAAGTCTAAGATATGTCATTCAGCCTTGTGCTTCAGGAGCACCAGTGGGACAAGGGGGTCTTTGTTTCCATTCCTCTTCTGTGTTTTATCTGATATGAAGTGCCTGGATAGCTCAGTGAGCAAGGACACACACAAATTCACAAGAAATGATGAAGCACTCAAAGAAGAAATCAGGTCCCTGAGTAGGAAAGTGCACATAGGCAACAAATTTTTTATACGAACTGCAGTGCAGCCAAAAGTAAAGTCACTCATTAGAGGACAAATCTTTCAGGTCATCCTCACAGGTTAATGGAGCCCTTAGAAGCAGTGAGTCTGCAGGGAGGCCAGGGAAGATAACCAAACAGGAGGAAATGCTTGCTTCAACAAAAGGAGTCCTTGTGTGTATGAACCTGGGAACTCTGGATGCTATGGACAAAGTCTGTAACTGTTCTCAGTTTGAAAGTGTCCTGGCCTCACACGTACAAATCAAGAGGTTTCAGATTAGAGTTCAATGAATGACTGAGGACTGGAAAACATGTCTTACAGCAAGAGTTTCCAAAAGTTGAAGCTCTTCAGTAGAGCAAAGGGAAAGGCTTGTATAGGTGTAATTTAGGAGTACCAGTATTTGAAGCAAAACTTTGGAGTGGGCTCTCACACACATCTGTCTAGACGATCTGCCTTAGAAATAAGGCATGTGGTTTCAGCAAAGAGGAGAAATTAACTGCTGGAACAATTTACATGGAGCAGAGGGTAGATTCTTTATCACTGTGCTTAATTTAATTAAACTTGGCTGGTTTATGCAAAGAAAATCAATAGTTCAAACAGGAACAAATGCTGGGAAACCCTTTGATCCATGTTATGCAGAAGGACGTGAGATGATTAATTCTGGGTATCAGTCAATGAAAAGTGGGTCATGCTGCGTTCTGCTGCCCCTTCACTCTCCATCCCTCAGCACCAGGGCTATGAGCAGTGGCAGCCTAGTGAAGAATCTCCAGCAATGCCTTCTTCTACCCTAAGACAGGGAATCCAGGACCAGCAGGAGTGGGAGAGAGAGATAGGCAAGAAGATTTCAGTGCAGGAACAGAGCTTGGAAATTCAGGAATTAATACCATGTTTTCCTTGGGTTGCATAACTAATTGTTGAGCAAGAGAAGAGTGCAGATGTGGGCTCATAGGATCTAGAATAAATTAATTAGAAATTAAGAGTCTGAGGGCCAGCTGGAAACTTCCTATTCTCAGGAGGCCATCAAATGTTCTTAAAGAAGAGGGTATCACTCTCTGTCCATCCAGAAGAACCGGCAACACACATTGTCTGCCTTTCTCTCTTTCATACACAGGGAAAAAAAAAAAAGAAACATAGACTTTTCAAAAATACCTCAAGATATTAAAATCATTCCCATGATTCGGACAGTGCAGAGTTTTCTTTACTTCTGGGGTTTAGAGTCCTGTGTGAGATCCAAGCCCTACAAGACAGGCAGTGATCCCCTCTGACCAACCTTGAGTATGCTGTCTCATGCCTTTGTGATGCAGTGATCTCTCTTGGTAAGCTCTGTGTTCGTGTGTGTATGTGTGTGTTTCTTCCCAAGCTACTCTTTGCATATCTTCCAGGAGATGCGAAAGCAAAATGAGCTCAAAACCAGTGCAAATTGCCTATAAGGTAGTCAGAATATTCACTATTCCTTACAAATCAAAAAAACCCCTCTGCCTGTTTTCACAGCGTTAACACAGCACTAGCGTAACGGTTCAGCCAACAAAATTTGTCAAAGAGCCAGTCCAAATTAAACAAAATATTTCATCCTTGAGTACTCAAATCTACCATTTCTTTAAGGAATAGCACTTCATTAGAGTAATCTTCAGTGCATTAGTCTCCTTGGACAACGATATTACAAATCCCAGCACAAAATTAAAATAAAACCCTACACAAGCTGTGAAAGCTCATGCCTGCATTTGCTCACGTCTCTGACCTCTCTGTTGCTCATCCCGGGCACAAGATGTATGTCAGCCGTTTGAATTTGCACTCCAGGCTTTATCAAACTATCCGTCTCACCATCCCGACCCTGAACTGGAAGACGTACTGTCTTCAGGACATTCTGCAAGTCACCAGTAGTGTTGCAACAGGCTGCTCCACCTTTATGTTGCTGGACAGGTAGATAAAGAACACAGCCCATGCTCCCATCTGGATAAAGAGAAGCTTTAGAAAGGACAAGGAAGCACTGGCACATGTTGCCTGCAGCACTGGTGGAGTCTTTAAGAACTGGTTTGACTGACATCTGTCAGGATGCAGGATACAGGCTCAGTTCATTCTGCCTTCCAACACTATTTTTCTGACTCTAGGATGAAATTCTGCTCCTGACAAACCGTTAAGCTTATCTGCCTGTTCCCTGCAACCTGGGAAACTGAGGAGACACACTTTGGCAACAGGCATTGAGGAAAGGGATTGCAAGTCATGTTAATCACCTTAGAAGAATATCTGGCCCTTATCTACTACTGTCCAGATACTGTCGGTCATTGGTATTGACCGACATTTGAATCTTCAAACCCCGAAACGAGCAACAGCTTTCAGACTTTTACGACTTGCATTATTTTTAGCCGCTTACACAGTCCTCATGATTGATCTGCCTGCAGTGGCTCTGCTTGCAAGCCCCGAGGGAGGGGAGAGGAGGGGGTTCACGGAGACACACATTTCCATGGGTGATAAGCTCGCATCTGTTTTTAACAGTAAAATGGCAGCTCGTTGTGAAATCCTGTCGGAGCATACCTTTTAAATGCCAAACAAGCACAGCATCAGCAGCACATAAAGAAATATTTGAAAGGCCCTGGCGGGAAGCCAAGAGAACGTGGCTAATGTTTCACCTAACCTCACCCCCTCGCTCGCTGGCTGGCTGTGCCCCGGCAGCCCTGCCTGTGTGACGTGAGCCTCCGAGCTCCGGCAGGCAGCTGCTCCTTGACTGCCTGCACTGTCTGCCCTGCTGGCAGCAGGACAAGGGAAACAAAGAGTCTAAAACATAAAGCAGCAGAGCTCAGGAGCGGCGTTGCCGGGAGGACAGCGAGCCCTCCCTGACGGCAGGGCCGGAGCGCGGCCTCTCCCGGGGGCAGCCACCCGCGGAGCCACCCGCGCTCCGGCCGGGCCGCACCGCGCCCTGCGGGAGGGGCCCGGCACCGGGCAGGCACAAAATGCGGCTCTTTCACAGCAGGCCGGCCTCAGTGGGGGACGGTGTGGGAAAAACTTGTCAGGCTGTGCCTCTCCTTGCGAAAAACCCACTTCCACTCCTCAGCCTCCAGTCGCCTGTCCTTTCCATGCACCTAGTAATTTGCCTCCTCTTTCACACCCCTGAATACCTTCCCTTTAGCACAGAACCGTTTATTTTTCAATAATCTGTATTAAAAGTAATTATCCAGAAGCCTGTCCCAGCAGTCCAGCTCTGGAATTCTTGTTTTCTCTGAGTTATTCCTGTGTCCTTATTTTGTAAAATTAGTACCCACCGCAGATACAAAAACGTGCAGAAGGCCTGCTCTCGGCCTGTTGCTATCGCTGGCTGGCAGCTCAAGTTGAAAATGGAGCTGACAAGCCCAATATGCCAAGAGAAACATTCTGCATGCAGGAATTTGGACTTATTGGATGTGAATAGTGTTAATTATTGATTGATCGTATTCTCCTCCGTTCAAGTGAGAATTTTAGAACTGTCCTTTCACCTGCCTTAAAGTGTAAACCGTGGTTAATGGGGTAGTAGAGGCACAAAGCTTTCCAGAGGATTTAGAGAAAACCCTCTTTGCGTACCATCAACCCAAGTGACAAAAGTATTTCAGATCCTAAATAAAAAGAAGCAAGACATATTTTTTTTGCTAGGTGCAGACCAAAAGCTTGCGTTTAAGCCATAAATCATCAGCAATATGGTCTCATGACATACGCAGGAATATAGTGGCAAAGCAGTTACCCAATGGCAGCAAAACAGAAATACAGATCAGAGACTAGTAGGAGACTAAAACCAAATGTGATTCTTCTTGCAAAGAACATATGAACTGAATGGAAGAAAAAGACCTAAAAATTAATAAACAGTTTGGACAAAACCAGACACAGAATTAAAATCAACTTAATTTTTGAAGGTTTGGATTTGTTTGCTTATTTGATTACTAGATTTCTTTTTGATCCAGCTGTTTTTCATTTTGGTTAGCTTCATTTTGAGGCAAAACTGATGAAACTCTACAAGAAGGGAAGTTCTTGTGGTTTTTCAGGGGCATCCAGAAGCAGAGTGATGGAAAATCAACAATAGACAGGAAAGACTGGAAAGTGTGCGTCTTTTCCCAAACTCTCCCTAGTTCTGCAGACTGATGGTAAATCATGACATACAGACTTTTCTTTGGATTGTAGAGGCTGTATACAGATTTTGTGTAAGCACAGGGAGATGTTGTGATAAACTCCTAGAGAGTGCCAAAACTGAATTGCCTTTGGAGCACAATGATCCATCCCTTTCCAACTCCCCTCCTTGTGCTCCTTCCAAGGTCTCCAGTCTTTGTGCTCCATCAGCCATAGGACTCTCCTTGTGTTCAACCAGAAGGGCTGGAGACAAGTGTCTGTGCTCTCTTCCCTGCTTGGGCATGCATATCATGTCAGTATCTGGCTGGCTTTAACATAGGTCAGAGGTTGCATTAGCATTGTGTAAGTTTGGGTCAATCTCAAACACAATAGAACTACCATTTTTTAAAATTCCACTTCTTAGTAAAAAAGCCTGAGTGCCAGAGAAAGTGCATTGCTCTAGATCGTGTTTTATTTAAGCTGTTTCTCTTTGTGTTGTCACAGGTACTTTCTGTAGCAAAACTATGCATATGTGAGTCTGTCTATCAGTCTGTCTAGTGAAAATATGTTAAATTTGTTTTACAGGCTAATCAACACAGACTTTTGAACACAGTCTAGACTCTTCTCATCCAACTGCTCTGCACATGCAAAAAGGAAACAGAATGATCTCTGAGCCTTGGACTGGCTATGCCCACTCAGGACCACTCAGTGCACCAGTTACCAGCATCAGAAAAGGAGAGGAAATGTTCAGGAGCTCACCCCGTCCCATCTCCAGGCAGGTACAGAACAAGCAGGACATGAGGAAAAGGCAGTGTGTAGAGACTGACCTGTACCCTGAGAAAAAAATTCCACATGTTTTCCCATGCAGATTGTGGAAGTGTTTTGAGCAATGGATGAAAATTACTTTCCCCCCTGCTCCCACCCAGCCAAGTGCAGCTGAACCCTCAATTTCATTGAGCCTGCATATTCCTTCTGCCTGTGATGCACATAACCTGCCACCACTCAGGTATGGCTCTGCTTTGCGATCCATAATGCATAAGCAGAGATGCAGGAAAAGCTCTTGCCTTTGCTTCACAGAAAGAGGACTGATTTGCCTGAGGTCGTAAATTTCAGAGAGAACTCAGCCTATAAAGCAATGACTAAAAGTTTAACCATATTTCTTCTATCATTAATATTCATCAAGTAGCAACTGACCGGATCTTCAGCTGGCTAAAATCACCTTACCTTTAAATCTCTGAGGAGATGTGAGCCACTTGTTCTGTCTCTGGGCTTAACCCTGTAAGTGTCAAATGGATTCGTTTCTGGAGTTGTGCAGAGCCTTTGATGCCCCCCGACCTTGCTTGTTTCCCCAGCCAGCAGCAGAGGACGTGGGGGTATGTGTGCACCGCAGGCAGGATGTGCATGGGATGCGTGCTGCCTGGGGTGCACGCGGGGCCTGAGGGATGCCGTGGAGGGCTCAGCAGATCCCCTGGGGACACCTAGGGACCTCTCTCGTCCCACTGCTTACACAACACTACTAAATACAGTGGGGACATGTTTCTGGATCACACTGAAACGCCCTGGAACTCTCTTTCCAGCTGTCACATGCAAGAAAGCCTCTTTCTTATACCACTCTTACAAAAATAAAGCAATAACACAGGATAAATCCTACTTTCCTTTATACTCAAATCTGAGATAACTGTGATAGTTTCAGGAGGGGAGCTTACATTTCTGCATCTTTCCACTTCCAGAAGAAAACTATTTTCTCTACTTAAGTAGGGAGCAGAGAATCCCAGATATGTCTGCAGCTATGTGATTAATCAGTAGCTGATGTGCAATACCATGAGAGGAAAATCTGTGGAGGGGCTAAAAAGTAAAAAAAAAAGCAATTGGGAGTGGGGTAGGAGATTGGGTGGGCATAAAATATGATACTTTATTTCATTCCTTTAATAATTTGAAAATTAAATGTAACTAAATGCAACCTTCAATCACTTCCTTTAAAAGGCCCAAAATATATAATTTTGAAAAGAGTTACTTTAACAATTTAAAAAATATTTCTTAAGGCTGTTCAGTGAATTCAGTAAAATATTCTCAATATTTTCAGTCAAGTCAGGACTGCATTTGGGTCTTAGTACATAAATCTGAAAAAAAAATATTAAGGTGAAAAAAGAAATCCAATTTTGGTTTGGGATTAAAAAGCAGAAGTGTTTTATTTCTGTGGATATCATCAGGTTTTATGCTCCTTTATTGTTCTTACATCAAAGGACTAAAAGATTTAATTTCATTACCTTTTGGTAGACCTTTCATGTCCTACTTTGCTTTTCACTTTACAAATTGAACCCCCAATCATTTGTGAGTTATTTCAGAATATTTCTCGAAGTTGTGACAATGAAATTACTGGGAATTTTTTAATCAGTGCAATTGAATATATCTTGCCTTTTAATCAGTCATTGGTTTCCTAGACTACTTGCTCAACTTAAGTATTCAGCAAGCATTTTTAAGAGAAACAATTGTTTCTTAAATTATATATATATATATACCTCATTCCATCTGCTATGGATGGAAAAACCCAAGAACATGATTTCTGAGACCACCCAAAAAGTCATGGAGGAAAAGAAAAGGAAGACTAGAGTTGTGAACCTTCATGTTATTTTTGTATTGTGAGCTTTATTTGTACAGCTCAGAATCCAGCCATCTGAGGAGTTTACTGTGCTCTCATGAAAAACATATTTGTACTACAAAGCAGTATGTTTCCAGCTTCCTAAGCAAAGTTTAACGCCATATTTCTTCCTCTGTGGATTTAATGGTCTGCCAGAAGTGTAAGGATACAACTTTAAAAAAAAATAAATTATGTCTTTAGTTGACCCTGAGATTAGCTCAGTGGGTTAGAGCAGGGTGCTAATAACACCAAGGCTGTGGGCCCAGTCCCAGCATGAGCCATTCACTTAAGAGTTGGACTTGATGATCCTTGTGGGTCCCTTTCAACTCAGAATATTTTATGATCTTAGTCCATTTTTTAGCTTTTGGTACACATTTCTTTCAACCCTCTTTTGTTTCAAGTCAATGTACTAAAAAGTTTTTCTGCATAGGCTACAAATGAACAGGTGGTTGAAAGACGTATTTAATTACCTTCAGTAGAATTGTCATCTTTGCTATCATCTGGTACCAAGCAACACTGGACATTTTACTCTACTGAAGAATTTCCAGTCTTTATCAAGCCAGACTCCAGGCATGCTTTTCAGCAGAGAAGAATTAAAAAGGGAGGACCCTGTGCAAAGGAACCACAATTTATCAGTGTAAAACCTACAATAAATTAAAACAGTTTTCTCTGAGTCATTTTAGCTATCAGAGGAGCTTCCACACCATTTTGTCATGCTAAGATACATTCCTAATTAATCACTGCATGCACATGCACATGTCTCTGCACTTGATCAAATGAACAGTTCTTGACAGCTACATTCTCATGCACCCTTTGCTCCCCAAACTTACGAGCCTTTCACAGGATGTTTAGACAGGAGGAAGGAGTGCAGGACACCAGCATGACAGTGCTTATGACAGTCTGGGGGCTACATGATTCTGCTTTTCAAAAGGGGATATTTCTCATTATTCTATCCACTGCTTTGCACTCCAGTTGTGACAGAAAAGGAGAAAGCCCAGGCAAAGAGAAGGAAACAAGACAGAGGTCACTGCAACTACAGGTAGTCAAAAAACCCAGGTGATAGCTGCATCCCATTCTTCTCCAGGGAAAGGCAGTATGAAGAGTGACCCTGCCCTTTTGGAGACTTTGACCTTTCTGTAAGTTTACAGGTGTTAGAGGAAATCTAGATGAGTAGAAACCCTTCCAGCCTCAGTCCCAGTCAGCTGTCAGGTTGTTTGGCCAGTGGAGATTTCATTTAGAAGAGGAAGAGATACACTGAAAATAGATATGAATAGGACAAGAGTTATATGATACACCAATTTTGGATTATATTATTTTGCAATGGATCCACAGGAAATTCTTCGAGGCCTTGAACCACAAAGTACACAGCTCTGCTCTTTAGTTGGGAAGTGCCTCTTCACTGGTGCAGAATCAAACACAGGGTGTCTGGGCAGGCACCTCCTCCAAAAAAGCTGCTTTGCCTGCAATGTGCAGACTGAAATTGAGCCCTATGTGTGCCTGCAGTTCTCTCTTACATTTGCAGATTGCTGTTGCACTGCAAAATGCATTCAGATCCACGGTTGCTTCTTCTAAGGATAAGCTTCTTCTCAAGGGCCGTAGACTATGCATGTTGAAATGTTTCTGTGGTCTGATCTGGACCATTTAGCATATGAAAGATCAGCTGTACTATAACCCAATGGCATTACTGGTATGGTAAGCCACTGTACCTTTTCTATTGATTTTGTCTTAGTCTGTGTCTGCAGATACAAAATTAATCTGCTCTGCACTGTATGTGCCCTGTGCATACATGTGACTGCAGTGCTGGCTGGTATCTCTGGGGACCTGGAGGCCAGGGAGAGCAGGCACATGAGAAGCATCCTGGTCAATACAGATGTGGGAAGTGCAGCCAGTAGTTCTGGAATAAGAATAAAATCATATTTAATTCTGTTTCTACACATAGCAGTGTGCAGGGACAATGGCTCCCTTTTTGTGTCATACGTATCACCTGCAGAAGTGAGCTACAGGGGAGGGGGAGCACAGGTTGGGCAAGAGACAGGAGCATTGCCAGAATTGCAGTCCTGGTCCCTGCCATCTGGGATGCCTCCACCTGGTCTCAATGCAAGAGTGCATCCCTGCCCTTCCACCAACATCAGTATCCTTACAGCAACTGGGTCCAAACTTCACCTCCCCAAACTTCAGGAATTTGAGAAAGACCAAGAAACGACTTGAGCAGTAAATTTCCAAAGCTCATCAAGAGCCCATCACTTCACACAACTTTTAATATAAACATCCCTCTGCAGAATTCAATCAAGCAAAGACATAATTTTCTCTCATTTGTGACTTCTAAAAAATCATGAACGTTTGAAAAAGCTGTTTTAAGTTCTGGCAAATTAAGAACACAATCAACCACAGAAAGTCAGTCTGGAGGCTTTGTTATGACAAAATACTTTTGGCTAATGAAAATATTTCTGCTAGATTCTGACTCCCTCAAACATTTTGAATGTTTCAGATACCATTAAAGAAAATTCTGAAGTAAAATAATGGTGAATCAAAGGTACTGAAAAGAAATCAAAGTGACAATTTAGTTTTTAACAAAGTACTTTATTGAACATTTCTATATTACACAAACATTCTGCAGAATTTCCATGGTTTTGTGAACCGATTCATGGTTGCTACAGCAGCTCTCTCCATTTAAACTGAGCTTTTTTCTTCATTTTCATTCATTCAGTCACTGAGAGCTGAAACTACACAGAATGAACCAGGAAAGTCTGAGAACATGATTATTGAAAGATTGAAAAAGTAGTTTTGGATGGCCTTGTGTTTTCTTTTTTTCTTCTACTTTGCTCCATAGGAAAAGTCTTTAATGAGAGCAACTTTCTGCTGTTCTGGTTCAGGAGAGTTTCTGAATATTTCTGGTTTCAGTTTCCTGAGCATTAGGACTCCTGTCTTATTATTCTATTCTGAAATGAATTGAACAAGTCAAAGTGATTCTTATAACACTGAATTTGGGACTGAAATTATCTGACTTGTAATAATGTCAACCTTTTCTTGAACCGAAGCTGTCTTTCACAATCATAATGGAAACAGGCAGTATCTCAAAAGAATGGATCAATTCATCCCTGTGGGGATGGTTCTGATTTCACAGATAACAATGGAAATCAGAGGCAAGAAAAACTTTAGAGACATTAGTATTAAATGACTGTAAGTAAAAGCAAGATTAATTTTTACATTTTAAGATAAACAAATATGCACATTAAGAATTGTCTTCAGTTAGGAGTATTATACTGGCAGTAGTCATCTTGCTTGAAATGTAGCAAGACTGATTACAGAAGAAGGTCAGGAGCTGGAATTTTACAGTTATTTTTGTATCTTATGCAAATTTCCTTTCTAGCAGTTGCTGTCTGGTATTTATTTGCTTTGTTAAAAGCAAACAGAGAAAAATAATTAAATACATAATAATGATTCAGAAGTTGAATAAAAATAAACTCCAAATTTGCTAAAGCTAAACAGGAGGGGAAACAAGGCATGTTAATGTGCGCACCCAACGTCAAGATGGAAAGAGCCATTCTAAGCTATTACACTGCCCCCATAAAGAATCTCTGAACAGGCACACTTTACTCTTCATGTGGAGGGAAAAAACCCTGAACAGGAGAATTACAACTGAAAGTGTACCATTTCAAATACACCAGGTGCATGCTTTTGCACAAAGTGTGCAAAAATATTCTATCTGCTGGGCCTGTTGCCATTATTTATTGTCCTCTAGGAATCAGTCCTTTCACTGAATCAGGATGACCATGGGTTTTATACACCTTCATCAAATAAATTGAACAGAAATCATCACACTGGAAGAAGGTAAACATCATTTGAGTTAAGGGGCATGATAGCAAAAAGTGGAAGAAATCATCCCCACAAGACAGTTCCAATTTCTATCTTTTCCAGCAATGTTTTCCCAGACCAATATTATTAGCACATATTAATGAAGTGATTTTTTAAACAGTTTTATATCATATGACTTTTTTCAGAAATTGTTTAATCTGACCTTGGCTTGGCTTGATTTGTCTTTTTTCAGTTTCTAGGGAATTTTCCAGGGGGGGGCTGTTTGTTTGTTTTGGTTGGGGTGTTTTGTTGGTTTTTTGATTTTTTGCTTTGGTTTTGGTTGATTGGTTGGTTGGATTTTTTGAAGGTGAGAATTTTGTGATGAAAAGAATAAATCTGATCTTGATTTTCTGTTGTTCCACTGGGCTTGATTCCCTACAGTATTCTGTGTAAGTGGAGATTTATGCCACTGAGCAGTTTGCATTTAGAAGTGCTAGGTAGGTTTTGAGCATACAGTCATGAAAAATGAATCCAGGAAACTGTGGTTATTATATGCCTACACTGAGAAGATGATTTGAAAATGTTTTAGCAAATCTGATATACCAAGAACAACTACTGCTTTCTCCCAGTTGCCTCACATTAGTGCATCTGAAAAGAAGATACTAAAAATGTAGAAAAATTACTTAAATCAGTGACCAGGGGTATGTGTGGCTCTCATGGGCCTGGGTACAGGTGTAGATGGGTCAGAATGCCACTTGATAAGAGTCAAGGAGGAAAAATTTTTGCAATGTTCTAGCATGTTATCATGGCATAGTGACTCTGGAAGGTGTCAGAGTTGCTGCTTCTAATATTTTCACAAATATCCCTCACTGCTTTTGTCCTTGCTGTTGCTTACATATAAGTATGTGTCAGCTGGATAGCAAAAGCACACCTTCAAATTTCATACAGAAACACATTCCTCATTTTTCATTATTCTGTTTTTGGGCTTGGCTATTTTTTTGTGAATGTGATTCTTGTCTGAAAATTTCATTCTCAGTAGAAAGCACAGCAACTTATCAAGGATCAAACATCCTAGCCCTTAGATAAACAAACATCCTTCTGGTAAAGAAGCAGCCCTGTGAAGCCCACTTCTTATGTCTCTCTCTCTCTCTGCTCACATCAAAATAACAAATGGGAGTACTGGGTCAGAAATAAAGGTTTTACAGAAGTACTACTTCAACAACTAGCCATGACAACATACATATGGAGAAAAGAGAAGGATAAGGGTTTCCTCAAACATTATTTGGCTCTTAGAAGGATGGAAAAAGAGGTAAAAACCATTTTACTAGCATCGGGGAGGGAGAGGCACTAAGCACACAATTCCAGGTATTCAATGCTTATAGGGAGGAGGAGGTGAAACCCTCTTCCTGCCAGCCTGGGAGAGCAGGGACGCGTTTCTGCCATTTTATCTGAAAGGAGAGGATATGCTTGGTATAAAGGTTTGGGAGGTAGAGCTGGGATGGTTTATCTGGACACCAAGATGACAATCACAGGATGAAGAAAAAGAGCATAACTGAAAGTAAATGCAGAGTGGTTGTAAAGGAAGAGCCAGGTTATTGGGAGGTAGGAGCATGTTAGCAAAGGAAACCAGGAAGGTATTGGAGGTGGTGAGAGAGAAGAGCAGCCCTGGGAAGTATATCTTGGAAGCTGGAATCTGAATTTTATGACTTTTTAGAAAAACAGAGTGAATAGGTGAAATAATGGAAATGGAAGTATGGAAAGAGTCTGTCAATCATATTCCATTTCAAAGCCTGGTTAAATAGGCATTTACTTACACCAAATAGCAGTAGATGGCTGCAGCCAACGTTCAGATAACCCCCAAGGCATTTTCTATCTACAGAAGTGTACAATGAAGTCTATTTAATATAGCCTTCATTTCAAATTGAACAGATGAATTTAATAGACTGCAGCTTTTTGTCGAAGGACAAAGACAGGGAGCTGTGTAAAGCTGAATATGAAATACTCAGGAGTCTACTTCTGGCTGGTACTTAAGGCTCTGTTTTACAGTCATGGACTTTGGAGGAAATGCTGTACATAAAAAAAAAATAAAGAGCAGAAGGTGCTTTTCCCATATAGTCTATTACTTCCTGCAATTCATGAGAACTCTTTCCTTGTGCATAAAGGTCACCTTTCATTTATGTACATATCTGTTTAGTTTGCTGAAAAGGGTATCCTGAAAACATATTAAAAATAGGAAAGGAAATGTAAAATTAGGGGTAAAAGGGTGTGTCTCATGGCAGGACATCTATAAATAATGACTATTAAAGAGAGCTGGCCATTGAAACTACTCCATACAGAAATATCCTCATGGCAGTACAGATCACAGATTCCTGTTACCACACGAAGACTTTAAAACCACAGGCCAACACTGCTCACTGCTGTTTGAACGGCCAAAAACAAAAAAAAAGGTGAGGATATGAAGAGAGATTTGAAATTTTGCAGAATAATGTTGTAACAGAGAGACAACCAAAAGGAGAACCAACAATCTAGAAAACAAGGGAGCAAAGAGACTCATTTAAATTACTACTGGAGGAAGTGTTACAATATGTTTGTTCGTGTCCCCATGACTTTTCTGTGTGTAACTGCTTCCAGTTTAGGCAGACCCAAGATCCCAAATGACCCCAGCAGGACCCAGCAGATGACTGGGTGGGATAATGGTGGTGTCCCTGTAACCTAAATGTACAAGATGCAAGCAAACAGGGAGCAAGGACATGAGATGGGATCAAAATATTCTCACCTCATGCTCAGCACAGGGGATTTGATGGGTCTGCCTGGAGTGCACAGCAGCGAGAAGCCTGCACTGGCCAGCGGTGGGTACCCCACCTCTGGCAGCAGCAGCCAGCTGCAGAACCACTGCTTGCTCTTGAGGGGCCCTGGGCAGCACTATTTTTCTTTTGACTAGAAATGAATGATGGTGTTTTCACTTTGATGATGGCTCTTTAGCAAATTTCCCCCCATCCTTGCTCTGTGAGGGAAATTGAAAGCAATGGTTCGTGGAATTCATAAGCTCTTCCACAGACAGGAGCAAAGAATTACATTTGCAACCACTCCTTGCAAATATTAAAAAAAACTTGAACAAAATATGCTTAAAACTAAATCTTCATCAGCTCTTTTCCGTCAGTGCTGCTAAATGCTCCCATGACTTGTGAAGAAAATTGTGTATCAAGTTGATCAGCATTGAGATGCTGCCACTGGAGCTGCAGAGCCCTGGTCCTGGCTGTCTTCTCATGCACAGTGCACCCAGAGGTGTGAAGGTTCTCTCCTTGACTTGAGGTGTACAGAAACTAAAGTGTCCTTCAAGTCCCCTCCAGCTTGCAACCACTGTCCGGAAGACCTTGAACACTCAGAAATATTTTACATAGTAATGAACATCTTGGTGACCATCAGGAACTGGAGTAGAGCTGGGGTGATGCCAGTGAGGGACCTGGCAGAGCAGGAAGAGCTGTGGGGGAGAGCAGATGCTGCAGTTGGTGAGAATTGTGCAGAGCAGGACTCCTGGGGATGGAGGGAGGGACAAAGCACGAGTGGGTGGTGGGTGAGCAGCTCTCCAGCACCTGCAACAGCAAAGCCACTCAGGAGGCTGTGGCAGTGTGGATGTGCAAAGGGGAGACTGCCCAAGCAAGTTAGGAAAATAGTCTAAACCAGCAAGACCTTTAAAATCAAGATTAATATCAAGCCTATATATTTTAGAAAGTCCTGTGAGCATGAGATCTCTTCAGTTGCAGTGGTAGGGAGTGGACGTGGGAAAGCATTCAGCTATTCCTATAGCCAAAGGTGCTAAGACCAGGCAGCAGCAAGGGATCTGCACAGCAGAAGGATATCGGGGTGTGTCAGCAACGGGAGCAGAAAGACAATGCAGAGCTGCAACTCCCTTCCGCCCCTGCCCCCTCTGCCAGACATCCGGATTCCAGGCGCAAAAGGGCAAAGCCATTTTTTTCCCCCCTTGAATAGCTTTTTGGGGCTTTGGGAGGCTGCCCTGGAGACTGCCAAAGCCCTGCTGCCGCCCAAACAAGCTGCTAGCTCTAGGTAAATTAATTATCCACTTGGTGGTAACTGTAGCAGAGCTCGAACTAGAAGTGGTAGTAAAATATCTTAAGCCTGTTTCCATTTTCCCTCTCCTCTTACTTCCCTGGAACAGCTGATCTGTCACTTGCAGGGAAAGAGCCGTGGCTCTGCTGTCAGAGGGATGTATTTGTCGTGTAATAATGCATGACAGACATGTAATGATGCATGACATGTGTCCTAGCTGCATTTTTTCCTCCTCTTGCTTTTTCTTAATGCATTTTCAAGTAAAGTTCTGTTTCCACAAAAAACCCCCAACCAACCAAAAAAAACCCCCACAAACAAACAAACAAAAAAATCACACCAAAAAAACCCAACAAAACAAAAAAACCCAACCAAACTTTTAAAAAATCTATTATTAAATATTATTAATATATTATAATTGTAATTATTACTACTCAAAGTCCTGCAGAGAACATCAGGTCCTGATCTAGTAGCAGGGGAATAAAACCACAAAGTAGTACTATGCAAATTTTTTTTTCTTTACTTGATGAAGAATTTGGATCATAAAAACTATGTATGCCTTTCTATTTGCTGAATTTTAAATAAACATTCAGCATTGCTTTTATTTTCCAGTTCATTTGAATAAGTTTTATGAGTTGTTGTTGTGACGTGAATTTTTTATTGCTGTTATCACATATGTCATTGTCTTTGGGATGCAGAATTCCATAAGGAAAACGTCTTTTGAAAGTGGGTTTTGGCTGGCTGGTTGACAGGTACTAGGTAGACAGGTACTTAGACTGCCATAGTCCAGGGCTTCTTCTGGGCTTTCTGTAAGGTCTCCACAGCCAGTCCATGATCAGGCCACCTTCTCCTTGCTGCACAGCCCTGGCTGGAGGAAGCTGCAGCGTCCTCAGGAGGTGAGTGTATGCCTGCGGACACCTCGGCAAAGGGGGCACCTTGCAGAGATGACGAGGAGCCCATTTAGTCCCCTCCTGTGAGAAAAAGACAGATTTCACACAGTTTTCCAATATGGTAAAAAAAAAAAGTCACGTTTTTGATTAACCATGACTTCACAGTTACTAGCAACAGAGAATTCTAAAATAACTGGAGGAGGTATAGAAGGAAAGCTAGAGAATAATAAATTAAAAATCCTTTTGAAAAAACTCCCATGAGCTGGGACTAGATGGCAAGTCCCAAATTCCACTTAAGTTACGTGTCAGATACAGGCGGCGTTAAGAAGCCTGTCTGTCCTGCTGGAAGGAAGCTTTTGCTTAAGAGAAATCTATTATTTTTCATTCTCATTTGTACTGGGCTGTGGCCTGAATCCAAGTCAGGGACCAGTTCTCAGAAGGGAATTAGAAGGCAGAGCCAATAACTAAGTGCCAGAATAATTCTGCCAGCTCTGTAAGCGTGCCACCAGCTATAGCTGGGTGAAAAGTGCCAGCACACCAGGAGGACCTTGCAGCATGCAAGCCAGTGGAGGTATCAGGCCCATGGGAACCAAATACAATAAACAGGGTGTGTTATTAAACAAGACTTAGAATTATACTGAGCTCAATCAGACAGTGGGAACCAGAACTGCAGTGAGAGGACAGTGATCGAGACAGCTGTGTGCCCTCTGACAGGACTTCTGTTTTACGCCACCATTTTCACAGGATGCTTGAAGACCAGTTAGACCAGTAGAGATAAAGAGAAAAACAAGTCTCCCTAGCTCAGAATCAGGACAGTCCCTGCAATTGTCCATTTATGGTATTTTTTTGTTTGTAGACCCCCATCAGACAAAACTCAGAGGTCCCTAATTCTGATTTTAGGCTCTTAGTTCAGGACTATTTGCTGAAAATTACAGGTCTAAACATTCTGGTTATTTTGACTTGTGGTACAAAAAGTTGCTAAAAAAAAAAAAAAACAAACCAGGTTTATTTTGTTTTCTCCAATGGAAAATTAACTTCAGATAATAATCCCATTATTTGGGTGGGGTGGGGTTTTTTTGTTTTGGTGCTTGGGTTTTTTTTCTCTAAAACCTACTTGCCTCTGGTGGAAGATTTTGTTCCTCCAGAATTTGTTCTCACTCAGAACCAAAATATCCCACATTCTGTAACCATGAACAGAACAGCAAAGCTGAGCACTGCAGTTTCCAACCTCTTGGTCCCATTTACCTACAGACATGAGGGAAGCCTGGGAAAAAAAGAGATCTCAAGTTTGGCTGCTCCCCTAAAGCACTTCAACTTGCACTTCCTATCTTCACACGTGGCCAATTCCCAAATGGTCAAAGGGGTCACACAAAGGAAACTGAGTACTAAAATAAGTTTCCCGTCTAACATAGCTCTGCACCTTGTGAAAACACATTCCACAGACAGACTAGTCACAGCAGAGGGAACAATGTCTTGTTAAATGTTTTAAAAGCATATCAACTTCCAAGGTTCACAGTGGAAAAACTGTGCCTAAACTCTTAATATTATTCCATGTATTGGCATAATTCACTGTTGATGTTTGTCTGCAAAATTTTTCAGAAAATCTCATGGGCTTGAACATCTGTAAATTATTTTTACATACAAGATGTGCCTGGATTGATCCTAGCTGAGAGGTTCCTCAGCAGTGGCCTAGACACAGAGAGCTAAGAGCTGCTGGGAAAGTTCAGCTAGTGTGCAGGTAACCTCAAAGTACAGTTCACACCAGGGAATTTCAAAGAAAGATGCAGGCTTATCCTCAAGGAGATGGGCTTTCACTCCCTTTCATGTGCAACTGCTGGTGAGCAAAGAAATAAATAATGCACCCAGTGGAAGATGCTCATCTTCTGAGCTACCCTACTCCTCTGTGGCCACATGTGCTCAGTGTCCTGGGACCTGTGACACCTGTGGAGCCCTGCAGACTGCAGGGCATGCCTTGGAAAGAGCAGAGATGAGCTGAAGGGCAGGTCCCCAAGGACAAATCCACACACTCCTGTAGTCCACCCCCGTGCTCTGTCACCCTTAGCACCTCTGCCAAGGCTCTCCATCTGCATCTTTATCTCCACTCAACTTTCTTACTGAAATTCCCTTTCTAAATCCAAAAAAATCTGTGTCCCTTGCTACCCATATGAATACCCCTCTTCCCAGGCATGGAAAAGTTCTGCTGCCACTATCACATTGCAGGAAACTGCCTCTCTCTTCAATCCAGGATCCCATTCAAAAAGGACTTCTTGTTCACCTCACTCTGCAAGTTTTCTTGTTACCTTTCCTTGCAGGATTTCTGCTGCCTCAGCCAGGACCTCTTTTCTCGTGGCCATCTCTGAGTGCAAGATAAGAGAAAAAGACACTTTTTTTTTGTCATCTAAACAACAAACACAAGGAAAAAAGTATGATGTATGCTTGCTACAGGACTATTCAGTGCTGTAACTGTCAAGCTTAAATTTGGTCTTATTTTCAATTGTAACTTGATATTCTGCCTAGTTCTCATATTTAGAAGCCAACTAGCAACCATTGGACAAAAAAAGCTATAAGCTTTACAGTTCTGGCATAAATGGCTAACATTTGGGGAGCAAAAGACCTGCTGTAGTTACTAAAATTAATTCCCTTTTTCTTCTTTTGTCTCTTGGTTTCTCTATCCACATTCTCTCTATATATTTCCTTCTAGATCTTCCTCTTAATTCCCCTTCTCATCTTTTTAATTTTGGTTCTGGATTAATTTTTCTGAAGCTAAAAAAAATACCAGGGACTTGCAAGTATTTTCCTTTAAAAAGGTCACACAATTGTTTGCACTGGACTACAGCTGTAAAATGAGACAAGTTGTGTTCATCTGACACCAGCAGCAGAATGTAACAGATAAGAACATGCACAACTGGAGCCTGGGCACCCTCCCAGGTGGGCTGTGTACACCCATCCTTGGCCACCAGCTGCCATCTGTTCCACCTAGGATACCTGCACCATTTAATGTACGGTTTTGTGATAACTTGAACTCCCGCAAAACACCAGGTATGGACCCTAATCCACAGTTTCTTTTTATTTTACCTATCTTTCTAGGCAGTCTTTTCCTGTTCCAGACCAGTTCAGTGACATCACCTGCATCCTCTTAAGGTTGTCATTTCAGCTGCTCTGTTTTCCCTGCCGAATTTCCACTTAAAACTCTGCTCCTGACCTTCAAGACTTCCATAAAATTCCCTGAAAAACTGGTCAGTGACTCAAGCTCTCACAGAAATTACTTTCTTAAATCTGTAATGCTTGTAAACTCTCCAAAGATTCAAAGACAGGAAGAACCTAGCTTTTACAAAAGTAAGGTGTACTGGGTAGATCAAGGAATCTGTTCTTCAGTGCCATTCCTGAGTAATGAGGTGAACATGAACAGCAGAGGCTTCAGAGACATTTTATGTTTGAATGCTGGTGGAAGAGTAACTCCTGTCTCTTTCTGGAGTAATGAATATTTAATTCAAAATGTAACTGCTCATACTAGGGAGACTTAATAGCTTGGTACATTGAATATTCACCTGGGATACATACATCATGGGGTTTAGTTCCTTCCCTAAACAAGGAAAAATATTTTAATGTGGTAAAGCCAGAAGTTCAGTCTGGGCCTTTACTGTCCCAAAAGAGGACTCCAAACACTAGCATAGCACTTACAAGCTTCACCACCTCTGCAAAAGGAGCAAAACAAAAATTCACAGACCATTCTGTATTCAATTAGTCTTTGGTGGTTAGAAGAATAGCGGAATTGCAGAAAAAGAATATAAAGTTATATAAAACAATTGTTTTACAAACTCAGAATTTTACTCTATAGCTACAAAGTTATATAAAACAATTGTTTTACAAACTCAGAATTTTACTCTATAGCTACAAAGTTATATAAAACAATTGTTTTACAAACTCAGAATTTTACTCTATAGCTACAAATATTTTATTGAAAATGCTGGCAGCTCCTGCCAACTCCCAGCTACAATTGCAGTCAGGCATTAGCTGGACCCAGTAAGCATTTCACAGGCTATTTTCAGATGTGCCTCACCTGCATGGAGCATGCAAGGGTACCAGCCTACCTAGCTGGCAGAGACTGCTGTCCTTTGCATTTCTCCAAAAGCATTTGAAAGGTTCAAGTTTCATTCTGCATCAGACCAAAACTAAATGTCAAAAAAAAAAAAAAAGAAGAAAAAGTAAGGTTCTCTGCTGTACAACTGCAGCTGAAAAGCTGAAATACCCTCTTCTACGTAGCAATGCTGAATTTCATTCTAGGAGGTCCAAAAAAATTGATAAGCGAAAAGATAAAATGGACAGAGAAAGCTATAAAAGAAATCACCGAACGAAGCAAAGCCATAAGGGCTCAATCGCTATTACTTTTCCTGTAATCATGATGACAATAATAAGCAATAATGTACTGGAGCCATTAAATAAATCAGCAAAATTTGTGAAGTTCAGTTTTACTGATGCACTTAATTTCCTTGCAACTTTTCTATACTAATGTCAAGGATGGAAAAAATAAAAAGTTTAGTAATTCTAAATACAGAGCTGAAGTCTCTTCCCTCCAGCTCGAGAGAGAAAAAACGAGATAGGCTGATCTCTGCCCAGCTCAGCTGTGCAATGTTAATGGTTAGGTACATGTGTGCAAATGCCTGTGCTGTCAAAACTGCCACCCCTGCTCTGCCAAACCTACCAAGAGCTCCACTTCCTGCAAATAATGACTGCACATAGTCTGGAAGAGCATGAGCACTTGTGCGTCACCACACACTCTAGGCTGTTTCTGCACATTTGAGGTATCCCAGGTTTAAAGAGCTTTAGTCAACAGGTCCAGAGCAGTAGAATAACTTTTTACTACCCAGTTTCACATGACAAATAATCAACAGTGAATTCTCAGTGTGAAAAGTCTGTGATCAGTTTTTGGGTTAAAACTGTTTTTTCTGAGATGCCTCAAAACACTGCTAATTTAAACAGTGGTAGAAATCCAGAGAATTTTACAAATTATCTGGAAGCAGAGAAGAAAATCCTACAGTAAGTGACTAGTATGCTAATGCAATTTCAGACACACTTTAGAAAATAATTTTAAAATCTCACTGTAGCATAAAACCTAAAATCTGAAGCAGGGGGACATAGAAAAAAAACAGAAACTCCCTCTGCAAAAACAATATCCAGCAGAAATCCACATTTACAAACTGACTTACAGGCAGTTCCCCAAGAGAGCTGGGGTTCACATCTCCCAGTACATTTTTGTTCAGCTGAGGCTTTCTCACAGACGTAAACTCCACTGCAACTGGCTTTGAAGTCCTGTGCACACCTGCATAGATTACAAAGAAGGGAAGGCAGGTCCCTCCACACCCAAACTGTAAATTAACAGTGCAACATGTCAAGTTAAGATATGCCCTCCGGCACCTTGTTTTAAAGTCAGACCAATGGCTGACAATCTCCTGATACACTTAACCCTTTCCCTGGAATTCACACATAGTTTTCAGTCTCCTGAAAGAAGAAACAAATTTATAGGAGTAACTGTGGGGGGATTTTAAAAAATGTATCAGTTCAAACCTGGGCCACCTGTTTTAATTCAAAACAGGAACTTAATTTTTTCTGCCCAAAACAGAAGAAAGTTACCACTGTACTGACTTGACTTTTCCAGAGTGCTTTGGACAGCAATAGCTTTGGCTTGTGAATATGTCACAGGCTGAAGAGAGCCAGGCTTTGCCTTTCCATTCCATCTGTTACTCCTGGAAGAACCCCCTTCTGTGGGTAAGTCATGGCAATTACTGTCCTTTATTTCACCAAAACCCTTCAGGAGGTTCTGCTCTTCCACCAGAGAAGGTGTCACCAGTAACTACAGCTTTGAAAAGGACTTTTAACGGAAGCAAGAACAGGTATAGTCACCCAAACTGCAAGACTTCCTAGTCTTACTGTACTCTTTTTCCTTACTTCCTCCACTTTGTCATGGTGGCTCAGTAATCAATCACACTCATTATGTCCCATCGCTTCAGACCTAATTGTAGGTGACAACTAATTCCTGTCCCATCTGTAATATTAGCCTTCTCCTGACCTAACCTCCTCTTGACCCTATCTCATGTCTCAGATCCTACTGCTGTGGGGAACAAGCATGTGGGAATAAATGACCCTGCTGACATCCCTGATGTGATTTCTGCAGGGGAGAGCCCAGTGCCTGCTGCGACTCCATGCTCCAGCACTGGCTTTATTTGACAAGTCTGCACACAAGCAGACACACAGGCACAGAGCTGAGGTACTGAGGGGCTGCTAGGGCTGGGCGAGGGTGCATCTCACGTCGCTTTAGCCACCAGCACAAGGCCAAGCACGCGCCCACTTACAGAAAGGCACGGGGCACCACTGACTTGGTGCAGGCATCTCCATGTCTCCCACCTGCCCTTCCAGGAAAATGGTGCAGCCCACTCTGCTCTGTGGTGCTCCCTGGTGGTATCCCAACACCCTCCACCCTGAGGGTAAGAGGCTGGAGGCATTTAGGTTGGGCTGCCATTTTATAGTGTGCACCTGGTGGTCCAAACCGTCGTTGTCCCAGAGGTGGTAACACCGAAGAGTAGAGCTGAGCCGGAGAGGGACCAGACTGCAGTTCATCCTCTGAAGCACCAGAAATCAGTGATGATTTCTGCACCCAGGTGTTGGTCCTTACAGCAAGACCTAACATACTCCCGACCAGTGATAAGAAAGATCATCCAGGTATCCAGCTGTACTACTGGAAAATTGTGCTCATCTGGTTCCTGCCAATGACACACAATTCAACTGCCAGGTGCTAGAAGGTGCTTCATTTGAGAAAACAGCAGATAAAAGCCAAGAACTGCAGCCTATATGGTAAAATATGCTTTTCAAGTCTTAATTGAAATTTCAACATTTGGATATTCTTTGACTGTTTGGTTTTGGGGGAAAAATAAATGAAAGAATGGACTTTATTTTATGTGCCTTTTTCTGTCTCACACACACATCTCCTTCCTTGTCACAATCCCTCAAGGAAGAGATCTAACCATGTTTTTCAGAAAGTTGGAACCATCTAATACAATTCAAAAAGCTGATTTTCAGAAGTTTCTTCTCTCAGTTGAAAACAACTGTAGCTCTGATAAACATTGTTTCTTCATGTGTCTGTTTTAGGTGGTTTAGTTCAAGTGTCTAATTCCAAGCACTTTGGTACATATCTTTATCTGCATCAAAAGGAACTAAATATACTAGGAGACAAGCAAAAAAGGAAGAAAAAAAAAAAGATTAGGCAACCACCAGCCGTATTAAAGAATGCAAAGAGAAAAAAGAGACAGAAATGGGACCCAGTTTTTTCAGGTGAAAGCTGAACTGTGTCTTTCATTCAAAGATCACCAGACAACAAGAGCAGACCGTCAGACTGCCCAATGAGTGTATGAAATGGAATAAGGAAAAAACAGAGCTGATTAATAGGAGGGATGTAAAGAAGGACCACTGCAATGCAATGGTGGTGTCTTCATTGCTTTTAAGAGAATCTTGAATTCCAGGATGCTTCTCCACTCAAGGAACTCTGAATTCAGGTGTAGATTGTTTGTTTTATTGTTTGTTCTCCTACAATTATACAGCCAAGCTAACAGGAGTAGTCAATACTGTAAGACACTCTGTTGCACCCCAGAATGTTATCACTGTTGAGGAGCAGATTATGTAGGGAAATGTGATCAGAATCTTTTCAAAAAAGGAGACAAGTAAGCAGCCCAGCATATCCCTAGACTCATGTCTAAGGTGATATTCCAGGCACTCTCTGTCTCCTGTCTCCTATTAAAAAAAAACCAAAAAACCCCAAAACAACAAAAATCCATTTCCATTTGTAAAATGTACACAGAGAATGCAAAGGAGAACACACAACACAAACACCCCACCACTCCTAGGGAAATCACTGATAACAAGAGACTAACAAGGTCCCACCCCAGATTGTGAGATCAAAAGGAAAAGGACCCAGATAGGGAACTTTCGGTATCTAGTTGAAAAGTCAGCAAGCCAATGACTTGTTGCTTGTTGCCTAATAAATTTCTAAAGACTAGGACAACAAAGTATCCCAAAATCTTCCTCTAAGAGGCCAGGATGAGGAATGGCATTCCAGATGGTTCCAGTGGATTGAAGCTATAAGTTGTCCTTCATGGGGTGTTAAGTGGACTTTTAGGGTTTTTAATGAGCACACCTTAAACTCAACAACAGATTTTAAAAGGTGTGCACATTAGATCCAAAATAAAATATCGGATGGATGGACGGACGGATGGATGCATGGATGGATGGATGGATATGAAGAACAAAACAGAATTAAAGAAATCAGCAGTGCCCAAATGCTCTTCCTGGTCAAAAAATTACTTTTAGAAAACATGCCAAATAATGCCAGCACCTGACCTCAATAATCTTATTTTCCCTGCTTTCTGCTCTGCTTTTCACTTTTGTCTCAAGAGCACTCTATCATCAGCATCTTAAGAAACCAAACCTCTCAATTCCCTCAATGAGAGAATATAGTGCATTAGCCATAATAAGCAGAACACTGAAATGACTGCCCTGATATTGATTTTCTCATGTTAGTAACATAGAATGCAACCAACACATAAAAATTGATTACTTTCATTTCAAAGGAAAGGGCAACTAGATCTAATCTCAAAAGTGACTGAAAATAGCACTAGGGAGTGTCTAGCTTATTGTAATTCACTGAATTCACAACACTTTGGCTTAGCTGGAAGAGAAACAAAGACCCTCTGAAAGTATTAGGGAATTTGAACTTTTGGGAGGAGCAGCAATCAGTTCTCCTCAGAGCTAATCTTAAGGGCAGAGTACCTATACACTCAGCAGAGAGGTACCTCATTAATTCTGTGAAATATTGATACATAAACTGAGCAAAGTGTAATTGCTTTTCCTTGAAGGCCATTGCAAGTAAAGGCCTGGAGTTCCCACTGCCAGGAGTTCCCTTCAAATATGTCATTAATATAATTGATCTGTTATCTTAGAGGTACAAAACCAATATATTTTTATAAAACCATGGTCCAGAGGAGGAGATGCTACCCTGACTGCTTTGGGTCCACTGGGCTCCTAAACCCCCTTACTTCCATTTTCACTCCTCAGCCAAATTTCCACCCCTTCTCATACTTCCACATATAAACTCCAGTGTTTTAAAAACTCTTCCTATTACACAGATACTGAGAAACCAATTGAGAGATGCCCTCCTTTGTCCTACAAACATCTCTATACTATGTTTTAGTCACTGGTCAAATCTCATTCAGCTGCCTCCAGAAAACTAACTTCTGCCACCATTCTGACACTCAGTAGCTTAGCAGTGGGCACCCACATCCCTTCCTTCATATTTGAAAAGAATTATCGTCCTGATCTTCTTGTTCTTCTCTGAGCCTGTCTGACCATGTAGTCAGGGGTTGCTGTAGAGTTAATATTGCAGGGTCTGGTATTGCTCATCAATACTGCAGAGGTGCCCGGTGCCCTGGCAAAGATCAGGACTTACCGGGCCAAGGACTGTACAAACAGCAGGGAACAGTGCCTGCCTGCAAAGCCTGAAATCTAAACACACAGTGCAAGCAAAGGCAGAGCTCTCATTTCGCTTTGACAGGTGGGAGGGAGTGCCACCTCCCTCTGACCACCCCCTTTCCTTCCATCCAGCACTGACAATGAGGTTCTGCTCCATGGGGCTTTCCTGCAAGAACCCCCATCTCCTCTGGCAAGGAGAAATCCCACATTCCTTGGGGATCTCTCTTGACACACTTGTGAGTTTCTTGCTGCACAGCTTCCATACTTACGAAGGGCTGACCCCTGCCCACATCCCATGCACACAGCCCCCACCAAATCACTGCAGCCCATGTACACCTATGCACCCATGTACACACACACACAAGCACAGCATTCTGCCTAGCCCTAGGAAAACTCAGGACTGCCCACTTTGCCCTTGGGCAATAAAATTTCCTCACACACTGCACCCCAGCCTGAAACTGCATCTGCACCCAAGTCCCCCAGCACCTGCTTCTCAAGGGCATCCACAGCGGCTTTTTCTCTCACTGCAATATGATCTGATTGACACTCAGAGTTGTGTGACATGACACACACTCTTGAATTCACCCATGTTATATTTAACACTGGAAACAGTCCAATGTCCTCAGGCCCACGTGTGGGATGCAGCAGTGAGCTTCCCTGTGTTGGTTGTGGTGATGGCACCACACTACTTGAGGTCACCACCCAAACTTGGCCTCACATGTGACTCCCTCTTCAAGGCAGAATCAACTCTCCATGTCTAGCAGCATTCCACCTAACTCTGGCCACTGCTATAATGGCAGATGGCCTTTAAATGAGTCAAATAAATTCAAGAAAAAAATAAGTAGGGATAGATATGAAGTAACTGATGAAAAAAACCGGAAGAGCATTTACCTCTGGATGCTTGGTGGTACTCCTGAGTCATGAGAGTATGCTCACATCAGTCGCTCTGAAGGCAAGAGAAAGCAAACATTAAATCGACAAATAATTAAGGTTAGCCAAGCATAACTTAAGAATTTATTTCCAGAGGATAAAATTATGACTGCTGGCAAGTTGAGATGTCCTTAAGGATAAAAGACTACATTAATTTAACCCTCAGACTGCTATAACACTTTCTCTGGGATTTCCCAGAAGGAAATATGTGTGAATGAGCTCTGTAGACCATTTGTTACAAACCAAACATTTCAGGAAGCATTCAGACTGACTGCACATTCTCTGCACAAAAGATCTGTGGATGTTCAATAGATCTGGAAGCTCTGGAACATGTTTAGCTTACTGTGTATGCTCAATTCTGTTGAATAATATGAATGAGCAGGGCAAATCTAGAAAACGGGACACTTCAGACTTATTATACTAGAGATTCACACAAGCAGAACAACACTTTCTGAAATCCACAGGACTTTCAGGCTGGCTGTGCACATACTGGGTAGCTAATCTTTGCATGCACTGTAGAAAACAGTGCAGGTTTGCAGATTTATGTCAGCTCAGACAAGGATCAGTCACTGAGCAGGTCTTCCCACTGGCTGGAAACCCTGGGCCAGTGTAAAAACCCTGAGGCTCTGTCTAGGAGCATGTCTGCAAGGAAAATGGGGCATTCTCAGGGGCACTCAGATCTGTGCGGGCTCTGTGTTAGCCCCATGGCAACAACAACGCCTTGCTCCTGTGCCTCTGACGTACAGATGCTTTCTTCTTCAGACAGCCTGTGCCTGGTGTCAGTATCCAGAGGGCTGTGCTTGTTTGTACTAGCCCAGGTGAGGAGCCCATGCAATGCTAATTATATGCTGCAGGTACCTTTAAGCCATTTTACAGACATTTGTGTGCCTTTATAATTTAAAGGGACAAGTGCAGTGAGTTACATATAAATGAGGTCTGGCTTAGTGTCATAGCATCTATAAAGGACACAAGAGTCAAATAAAAAGGGAGGCCTTTTCTTCTCTGCATTACCGCAGAGGAGGCAGGCAAAGTGGAGGCTGGTGTTGCCTGCTGACAGGAAACGGGCTTGTTAGCACAGCCAGAGGCACTGCCCTAAAGGAGAGTGTACCTGCCAGGAACAGGGTGTAGCAGAAGTCTCTCCCCGCCAAACCCCAACCAGCAGGTTGGGATCGGCACTGAAGGGAATGCCAGCAGCACTCCTAGAGGGAGGGAAAGGCTGCACACGAGCTCTCCCATCCCAAACCCCTGAGGCCAGCTTCCCACCCGGCATCACTGCCTGCTACTCAGAGGATAAAACCAAGAAATGTGCATGAAGGGAAAACCAAGAAAAGGCGGAAAATGGCTAGGGAAGTAAAGTTCGTTTTACTTATGGCCAAGTTCCCAGAGCTATGCAGTTTCCTAAGAGGTAACACATGATACCACAGCTTCAATCCATGAACAAATACAGTGGTATTATTTTGCCCACTGCAGTGCAACTTCAGTTATGATGCTCAATGAAGGCAGAAGCCTGGCACAATTTTTAAAAGGACCTCAAACTTCCTTGAACAATGAGGCATCCAGAATTGCCTTCTTGTACACTGACCTCATGTCACAAGACATCGATGATTGAGACAACAAAGGACTTTTTCCAAAAGGCTGGTATTCTTGTGTGTCCTTTCTTCCAAATTCTTCCATTTTTCTACATTAATATTAGTCATATCCAAAAACCAAGACCAGAAAATTGACCAGAAATTATATTTCTTCTCTGGTAGTTTGGATGCTGATCTGAGGAGGGGGAGGGAGTGATGCAACTTAACAGAGGCCTGAGATTTTTAACTCTACTGACTTTCATGAAGATATTCCTGATTTGCACATACAATGTGCTTGGTCACCTCTTGGCAAAGTTTTGCTTTCACAGACACTACTTTGCCACAGCTGGCAGTAATTGGTGATGCTGAGGATAGTTCCTACAGTGGAGTAGGTGTCTGCTGGAGCAAATTACTGGTTCTCCCTTCAGATGGTCATTCCTGATCATCAGGAAAAAGTCATTTTGGGGAAAGATAAAAGTTCAGCTTCTAAACTGGCCCATCTATAAACCTGAATGAATTTATGCCAAAGGAAGAGGTCTCTGGAAATCCAGAAAATGCAGTGCCAGACTGAGGAGTCAACACACTGCTTGTTACCACTGCAGGCAGGCATGGTACGGGAGGTGTTTCCCAAACCAGACACGGCTATGGAAAGGCCCACACTTCTCCCAGTGCTTTGCTGGATGAGCAAGTCCTAAATTAAGTGCCACCCACTGGAGAAGCCACCCTTCTCTTCCCTCTCTGCTTTCCTTCAGGCCAGAGATACCTCCAGGGATTAGATCATCCCTTGGTGTCAGGCTTTGTGCTGTGCTCAGTTGCCAGCCATGGGTGGGTGAGTTATTAGTCAGATTTACATGTCTAAAACATCATTTGTGCAACCACCCCAGGGCATGGCTATGAATGCGCTCAGGATGAAAATCTGAAAAAGAAGTTCAGTAAGCAGAAAAACAGTGTCTGAGTTGATGCACCCCTACAAGCAAGTCAAATCTACTTGCAGCAAGTTAGCTAATATGATTTACCACGAGATTTACTACAGAATGTGTTTGCTATTGAATGCTTCTTTAGCAGCTTCATGTTGCTCTACTAGATGTAGTAAGCACTTGGTGTTTGTCTCTAAAAAGCAAAAAAGGAAGCTGAAGTGTCCCACACAAGGAGCACACCCCCAGGGCTCCCACAACAGGCATTAAATCAAGGGGACTTCATAGGCCATGACCATACAGAAGTTATTTATCTACCTAACTTAGGGCTTGCACTCTCTGTGTTCAAAGCACATCTCTCAGTGGCACTAGGACGCCTCTGTCCTCATAGAGGAGTAAAATCACAAGGAGCTCCAGGCAGCAATGGTAAAATATGAACCCAGCCTCAGAGGAATGCAACACATTAGAAGCAGTTGACATGGTATAAACCTGTTTTAAACATTTTCATGACAAAAAAAAAGGACCCAATTTTAAAGGATTTTACTCACACTTTTCATTACCAACACAAAATTAATGGCCACAGCCCAGTACTCTTGGGGAAACCAGGCATGGGAGCATGGGAGGAGTGGAAAGCAATTTTGAGTCATATCAATACCACACTATCAGAAGAGCAGGAGTAAAAGAGCCGAGTTGAAATAGTGCCCAAGATCTATCCTCCTGATGGGCTGCCTCTAGATCCGTTGTCACGGGAGGAGCTGAGCTTTTCTCCTCCTATAGCACTGGGGAGGAATAAAAAGCCAGGGCTGCAGCTCTCAAGGGAAGAAAGGGAAATGTTGTTGAACTCAGAAAAAAGTACAGAACCAAGCAACTTTCACATGGCTTTTGAGCCATTGCGCTGGCTACGTCAGTTCAGGTCTCTGGCTGTTTTGCTGCACCCATTTGCACCCATTTGCTTCTCCTCAGTCTCTGTGCGCTCTGCAGCCCCGGGCACCGCCAGAAGCAAGAGTGATGAGCGGCTCGCACGCTGCCCCTGCAAACACACCAGCACCATCCCATAATCCTGCACCCGGCGCAGCCCAGTTTGCCTGGTTACATCACCTCTGCTCACACTAAGTGTTCCTTGCGAAACTCTCTCAAGACAGGAAAAACTAGATAACAGGGGAAGAGCTCCCCTGTGGAGATTGCCTCAGATGATGCCTGTTGTCATCATTCAAGAAATCAGCATGGCATCCAAAATGAAAAATTTCCCTGAGATGTCCTAAGCATGCCATAATTTTTCACAGCTAAGCTGTGCAAGGAATAATAAAACCAGATTTTATTTCAGTTTCCATTCACAAAATATACACAAAGAATCCAAAGCAGGACACAGAGCAACATGCCCCACCACCTCTGGGAATCACAAGTAGAAAGAGACAGATTTTTAAAAAGTGTTTTGGAATAAACTGATTGTGTAAGAAAAAAAAATTATTTAAAGCAATTCACAGGAGGTGTGATGGGCACACCTGCTAAATTATTCAGATAAAATCAACAGCCCTAAAGATAAATTCATGTTAAAATTTCTCCAGTTACTACTAGAAAAATAAACTGACTCAGCGTACTCTTCATGCCTTAACAACTCTAATCATAACCTGGGGCTATCCCCTTAGGTCATTTCTGTCCTAAACATCAGCCATTATCCCTCAACACAGCAGCAGACTTCCAGCCCTGATTCCTCTCCATTTCATCCACCAGAATATCCTCCCTTCCTTTCACCCTGGATTGCAGTGGCAGGTGTAGAGTAGAGGGTGGCAACTTGCCTTCCCACCTGCAAAGAGAGAATATTAATGCCTTCCTGTTCCCTGGAAATGTGGGAGCTGCCTACTACGCTGCAAGCAAAATCTGAGTTTATTTTTAAAATAGTACTATCTTATTTTTGATGTTCCAGGTTTAGGAAAGGCCTTGATTTGATTATGTCTCACGCTGTGTTCCTTAATGACCTCAAATTATGAAACTGTGATCCAGAAAAAGCACAGTCGTTGGTATCACCATGTAGTATAATCTGCTCCAAAATATTCTTAGACCTACATCCACACATATCCCTAAGACTAATTAATTAATTTATTAGACTAAATCAAAACTTTCTGGTAGCAAATATATGTTGTTAATTGAATAAAAATCAACTACTGAAAATAAAGCTATAACCTTTGCATTTTGCTAATATTTTAAAAGTCTACATGTAGTACTGACAACAGAATTATTTGCCTAACAATTTTCCTATAAAATACACTAAGATATTTTATTTACCTGGTTTCTGTTGGTTTAAAATAACAAAACCATTTATAAAATCCCTTTATGGACTCAATATATGGGCCATATATTACAGTTTTTTCTCTGGTTTAGTAGTGAAAAATTTCTAGATTTACACAGCTAAATTAATGACAATGTGTAATTTATGACTCTGATTATCTACAGATAATTTGCAATTCTAAATTGTAATTGGCCTCACCAATTCTATGCAATAACTTGTAAAGCATCTGCATACAGGCTGTGACTTGTAAACTTGCACAGAGCAGATGATGGCCATTTTATTAAATCACTAAGAATTGACAGTGTGTGATGGAGAGCTTTGAGGTGATTTGTATTAAATGTCATTCTTGACAGGAGACAGTATTTTTATTAAGTAGAATATTTTTCTTGTATCTATGTAAAGTACTAATACAAAACAAACCAACAAAGCTATGCCAGCAGAAGGGATACTGTTGAAACACATTTCTAATTCCTTGAAGAGTCATGTTTTATTGTTATTTAAGAGGATATATTGGTAGAATTAGAACTGTTTTGAAACCACACCTAGCAACAGTTCAAGGAATTAATTTGTTGAGCAAAAATTTTACTTACGATCCGTGCACAATTTCTCTAAATTTTCAATATTAAAAAGTTTTGCAGTAAAATGTAGCTAAGTTTACTTGTTAGATAGCTGAAGTTTGCTGCTCTTTATCCTTAGTTACGGCACTGACCTCAGGCAGCCCCAGAAAAATGTCAATGGAGAATTGCAGCCAACAAACCACTAAAGCTCCATCCTGTCCTGTGAATGTCCCATTGATTTCAGCAGTGTGGGACCCATCTGAAAAGCTTTGATGAAAAATGGTCATGTGCAGTTCCACTCTACGATTCTTCTTTTAATTATGCCATCCTCAAAAACTGTTAGTGCCAACAGCAGTGTACACTGGCCTAGGGTTTGCTCCAAGCTTCTTTTATCCAGCAAGGCTAAGGAAAGCCTTCTGCTCTGTTTCATGTGCTTTCCATGCAGAAAGTTTAGCCTATAAAGCATAACTTCCGCTGTGGGATCCGAATGCTTTCAAAATTATAAACCACTGCAAACCTCCACCTAACAGAAGAGCTGCCATTGACTTTAACAAGAGTAAGACTGGCACTTCATTAATGCAGTGCAGATGGCTTTTAATATCTTTCCAGGACAAAAGAGAGCTCTATCAGCATACATGGGACATTATTGTCAGTTGCATGTGAAGAGGCAAGTGGGTCTATTTCAAACTGTCCTTTGATGATTTATGATCCAGACGGATTTCAGAAATATCATTTCCTTAACAAGTATTGAGCCACCTCTTTGATATGTTTTCTCCCACTAATGACAAGTCTCCCATGAAGTTCATCATACTCCAGCAATGTTTCTGAGATTGTGGATTGTGACTCCTTTGAAGACTTGAAAGGATTCAAAAGAGGCCATGTAACATGAGCAAAAGCAGAGTTAGTCAGCTCAGTTCTTCCAGGCAAAGTGTTGTGTTTACCTGGCTGCCAGCGTTCACACCAGCCCAACAACTATGATTTTCTTCTCATTGCTTATAATTGGCTGACATTAGTTTGGTCCCTTCAGCACATGGGCATGATTGTTTACACTTGCAAGCAGTAATTACCAGCAATTCTCATTGCCCCATCCTAAAAGGACTGACCTGCTGTCAATCCAGGAGGTTGTACAAAAACCAGAGGAGGTTGCATTTGCAGAAATTCTTGACATATAATGCTCACAGGAGAACAGACGATAAACAGATTCCTAATTTTTAGAGAGGTAAATAAGAAGTGGGCTTGTAACTGCAGAACAGAGAGAGAAGAGGCAGAGCATTCAGCTGGCCCCTACACCTGCAGAAAAACTTACTTTCAGGAGAAAAGTGCACTGTATGAGTTAGGAAGGCAGAAAACTGATTAAAAAAAAGAGAGAGTGAAAACAGAGACTCAAAGAACACTCATCAAAATCAAGATGTTGTGAACAAAATTAGTCATGAGCCCAAAGAACACAAAAAGAAGAAAAACGTAATTGCCTAATCATCAGCACCAAGAGGTGGATAACAGATGAGAGGGACTGGAGTTACACAACTACAAGCAACGTGACAGTGTTACAGAACCCAGCATGATGAGTATGTTAAAGCAAATTGGCAGGATCCGTATAGACACAGGAACAGGGGAGATGGCCGTGCACGTCATGTAAGGTGCATCACCGCGTGTGTGCAGCTCACAAACACTCACAGCTAAAAAGCTTGGCAAAGATCTGCCCATTTCTTCTGTGTGTTCAGCCCAGCCACTGCAGGCTCTTTGCAACCAAGATGCTCTCTTTGCAGACCCGTTAAAGGTGTGCCCTCCTACAACTACTCTCCAAGTTGCTGGAACTAGGAGAGAAAATTATTTTGAAAGGCTATGAATTAATACTGTCACTTAAGAAGTTCAAGATAAGTGAAGAGGTGGTCTATTTTGCAGCCTATCAAATCAAGTCAAATCAAATCAGCTAAGTAGGTGACTAGATACATAATGAGCTATTTGTGGTACCAGAGTAGAGAAACACATTCTCACACACACCTTCTAGCTGAATGAAGCAGGCTGGATGTCTTCTGTTGCCAATAAACAAATGCAAAGGTACAGACAATTTCCTAATTTGAAAATTAATTGCCTCTAGTATAAAATAAATCTATACTAGAACTGGACTGAAGAGAGTTTGATGACAAAACTGTATTTTTGGCACAAGGGATTATATACCATGAGTGGCATTTACAGACTGTGAAGTCCAAACCAGTAATCTATTCAGCTTGTGATACAAAAAGACAAATGTGTAAGTGATGTTGAGAAACTGTAGTAAATGTTCAATATGCCACAGTTCCAAAATGCTAAGGGCAACCATTCTTTCCTGTAGGAAGAGAATATGAGGGCAGTATTACACTAACTGCTATGAAAGAAAAAAGAAGCTGATAATAATTATTACCAACTAGAAGATAGGGACTAATAGAGAAATAAAAGCACAATGACCAAAAAAGAGTATGTTCTGAAGAAGAAAAATCTTCTATAATGGACAGATTCTACAGTGTCTCTGTAACATATTGTGAGATGAGAATGGTAAAATTATCAGGAGCGGTATACAAAAGGCAGAAGTGTTAACTAAATCTTTCTATTTTGTGCTGGGAACCATCCCAGTCGGTATACAGTCATATAAGGTAGTGATGAATGGTGAAGCCTTGAAGCTCTATCAGTCCCCCTGTTTGGCAGAACAACAGAATTCAAGTGCCAAACTTTCATTCATCTCTCAAAATCTTGTTAATTAATTCAAAGATTCAAAGCTTATGAATCTGTTGGGATCATCTATCCTGCCCTCCTACACAGCATAGTCCATAGGATTTGCATGAATCCCATCTTAAGCTACAGAACATCTACAAGGAATGCACCTACTTGTAAGAGTAGAACTATGAAACTGAGGTGTTCATTCGTGTCAAAGCTCGTTTTAATTCAGCTTCTGGCCATCAGAGTCTCACACCTATCTGCACTGTTCACAAACTACAGCCAGGTCCCTCCTTTATCTTCTCCCAGTCAAATATGAACATTATGAGGCACATTTTGCCATTTCTCAGGAGCTGCTGATGGAGTAGCATTCTTCATGTCCTGTGAATATCCAAACTGAACATGAACGCCAGTAATAGTTAAACCACTGCTAAGCACAAGACTAATAGCAGTGTCCGCATAAGAAAACTAAAGGTGGATGCAAGTATGGGCACACAATTGTTAATACTATGTCATGGTTAGTTCCATAGCACATTTTGGGAATATGTGAACCAGCCCTCTGTCAGACAGTGCCTTAGTATGGTTTGAGGGGTAGCATGGGGCAAGTTGTTCAAGTATGGGTGAGGCCACTTTGTGCAGGGGAACCCAGGTGTATGGAGGCAAGTTGTGCTATTCCAATTGTCCAGAAAGACAGAAAACTGAACCTGGCCCACTTTACTGATTAGCATAGATACAGATTTTATAAACTTCTCCAATCAATTTCCTCATATTTTTAAGTTCAAGAGTCACAGAAGTTTGTTTTTCAGTGACCCGCACCACCAACTCATGCTCAGACAGTTATTCACCCTATTTACCATGTCCCTCTAAACATCACTCTTCCCCAGCCCAGATTTGTCCATGCCATCTGTATGACCTAATATTTTTGTTGTCTCTCCAATGACTGTATATTCAACCACGTTAAAACAAGCAATCAAAGGTCACTTGAATTATAATACTACCGCTTTGGCATTTGTTAGTTTCCTCACCACTAACATCCTCTGAAAATTCCATTTGCACTAGTTCTGTGTATATATATGTATATATATATATATATTTGGAAAAGGTACTGAACATCACAGAGAGAAGAACCATTTCTCAAAAAACTTTGGTATAACAAATCTCTTTAAGGAAGAGGAACTTTCACATTAAATAATAGATTGTGCAAGTTTCCACCTGTGAAGTCACTGCAAACTCAGCTGAACAAGACCCCAAGCGACTTAATCTGCAGACACTAGTACTGCTTTGAGGAAGGGGCTGGACTACATGACCTGCAGAGGTACCTTCCAATCCAAATGATTCCATGATGATTCTACATTTGCACTCCAAGACCTGTCAGCTGGCCATCTTTCAATCAGCACAACTCACGCCATGTTAATTTTATATTGCTTGCCATTCTCAACTGCTGTCTCATGTGATGTTAGGTCAAATTTGGTCATTTCCATCATGCTTATCAAACTAATTTGCCATGTCATAAAAAAAGGTGGCAAATAAGATCTCCAGTATCAATTTATTTCCCATATAGTAATGATGACCAGTATTAATTGTATTTTTGTCCTTTATTTTTCATTAATTTAGCCCTAATGAGCTCGTCGTTCTTTTGCCGACGATTCGCAATAGGCCTTATTCTATCTACCAAAAATTATTCTGGATTCCCAGCTCTTCCGGAGTTTCAGGAATCCCTGAACACGTGAGGAATTAGCCACTCTCCAGAACGACTCTGCTAACCCGTTTGAATGCAGTTATCCGGGGGGCTTGTTTTTAATGTGTAACTTCTCCTCCAGTTCCTGACAGCACAGAACTGTGTCCCCGCAGTCTGAACGCTGCCACGCTCCCAAGTGAGGCGTCCATAGAGCCCTGCTGTCCCTTCGTGCCGGGGCCGGGGCCGGGGCC